>JAJEJH010000622.1:74494-121410 GCA_026122585.1 Anacardium occidentale
TTTTTTGGATTTCAAAATTTTTTTAATATTTTTTATTATTTAAAAATTATTTTATATTTTTATTATAAATTTTTAATTTTTAAAAAGGTAATTTAATAATTTTAATAAAAAACTAATAAAAAAATAGGTGATGGGTGGGAAAACAGGCTTTTAAACTTAAGCGGGTGGGACTTTGTCCCTGCCTCAAACTATGGGTGGGAAAATGTCCTTTGGCCTATAATATTGATGTAGGGAGGACGGCAAGGTACTAATGTCAAGAATAACATAGTCTCAAGGCTAAGCATTTTGGTCATAATCACAACTCATCATATATATATATATTCTCTTAAAACATCATATTTAACCGCAAGACATGTTCATTAATCAAACTTAATATTATTATTTAACATTTTATTAAATTCATAATCTGAATTGAGCATTATTATTATTACTCTAAAAAAAATTGTCGTATCCAATGACTTCTTACATATAGGCAAAACGAAAAAGAATTATCATAAGTCATACTTAGTGGTGTTCCACTCTTACATAGAGCGAAGAAAAAATTGTCATACCTGATATCATCCCCCACACATGCAAAACGAAAATATAACCGGCTGGCTTCACACACATAGGTAAAGCAAAAAGAAACTGTCACATCTAACAACTTATAATATTGCTCAAGTAAAGTAAAACATTTAAATCGATTATACTTAGTATAAATTCTCGTTTAGACACAACACTAATCAATTGAATTTCTATTCGAAGTATATCTAAACTATAATCATCCTCCACACTACAGCCACAACAATACTCAAACAATATTAGATAATCATCACAAGCACATACACACCTTTACAACTCTTCATTATTGAATCAACTCTACAATCATGCAATATTGAATTAATATTAAAATATAATCATACCAACTCTAAATTTAAGTCATATTTAACTTAACAGCCATACAATACATTCAGCTAAATTTTACCGGGCAAAAGTTAACAATATATTTTATTCTGATATGTGAATGTTATACCCATTAGAGTCATCCCAATCATTTATTATAGAATTGTACTTCATACGGCATGTTTAAACGATTTGATTTCATATCATTCGAAAATTGATAATCCGACAATAGTACATTATGTCCATTAATTTAAATTTCGGCACTTGCATAATATTATCTAAATCGTGGGTATGTAACATAGTATTTTAGTGAGTTCAAATATAAAACAACACTTGTTGCAAAAATCTAGCACAGATTTAAGTGGTTCAAGGTTTGCGAATAAAAGAAAGGACCACTGACCTTGTGCTATTTTCCAAAGAGAGAGGATGTGCTTCGAATATGCTTTTTTCCATGGCCAATGGCAGACTTTCCTGACCACCTATATAACCTATGGACACTGAGAACTGTTCATCAACACAGTGTATTCGAGTCACAGGACCAATAAAAAATAATTGGTGTGTCTGGATGCATTACTGGGCAACTACTCCTCTGGCAGTTGCTGCTTCTACTCTCGACTGCTCCTGATTAAGTTCAAGAAGCGGGAGAAACTAGGTCAGTATGCTCACTGCCAAAGGAGATTTGCCCGGCAATTCATCTCTGCAAGTGCAAATTATATTATCGTCAGGTACCCACCAACCAAAGGTAACGTATTATATGACTGTGCCTTGTCATACTGTAAATGTGCGCGTGTTTGTGTATACAAATACGTAGTTATTTCTCTTTTTTTAACAATTGAATTATCTTGGTTTTTAATAAGCGTTTTCATTGCTTCAAGTTTTAGCTTCGCAACACTCGGTTTGTTTTGCAGCGACTATTATTGTGGAAATGGATTAAATTCTGGTCATTTCAGTCAGGACTGGATTGATGCAGAATCCTAAAAAACTCTAGTATGAAATTAATTAAAAAATAATTTAATTTTGAATTCAATTCATATCAATTTGAATTTAAATATTTAAATTAATTTAAACTTAAAACAAATTCAATCATTAATTTGAGTTGATTGAACCCAATTCCATGCATGACAGAGACCACAAAATTAGGAAATTCTATTTAAGCACTTATGTCTTCAAACACAACAAACTAATGGTATATCTGAATTAAAACATGGACATACCTTATTAACTTATTCAGGATTACCTCTAAAGCTCTGTTGGTCAGCTTTCCAAACATTAATTTGCCTCATCAATGGCTTTCCCTCCTCTTTCCTTAGTTTTGTCTCTCCATTTCGTATTCTCTTTAATCAAAAACCATACCACTCCGGGTTAATAGTCCTTGGTTGTGCAACTTATCTATATTAAACCATATAATAAATACGGATTCTATTTTTAACTTTGTATTTAATACTTATTTCTAAACACAATAATGAATTATATCGAGACAACTCTGACACAATTAACTGTGTTTAAGAGTTAGATTATGTCTTAAGTTCACTAATTGGCAAGCAGGATCAGTCTGTCAATTTACAAATAAAAAGAATCATAGAACAAAAGCTCAAGATACGGTTCATGGGTCTTGGATTGTGTAAGCTCTAATAGTCCACATGTGTGTTTTTGTTAGTTGATTTGTTATATTATATATTTTTCTAATATTTGTAATTATTGTAAAACTTTTTATTTTTTATTTAATTGTATCAAACCCATACGTAAGTTTTGTCCTCGAACTCTTTCATGACTTATAATCTTGAAAATGGTACCTGTTATGTACCATGCAAAAAATAGGGGTTCGTGCCGGCCGTGACCACCTTCCGGTGGCGAGCCCTCTGCCATGTCTACTCCTTTCCCACTCGAATGCTTCCAACGCAATTATGTGAAATTGCTTCAACTTAAAGCCAGGTCATAGTCACGCCTGTGTTCCAATCACTTTATATTCCTGGAAAAGCAACTTACTCAGAAAATAAAATTAAAACCAAGACCCCAATTTGTTCACTCAAATCCAAAAACAGCACGTCATGGAACACGGAGTTCAATTTTCTGTAATATTTATTTGCAAAAACTGAAGGATGTCATGTGAAAAGTCAGTCTTTTTATATTAAAGCCTAAAAACTCTCAGGGTTCTTCTCAGACACGAGTTATAGATAGATTCTTCTTTCAGCTAGCCACCATTGATGGACTCGGAGAAAGTTATGGAGCTTTTTGATTCATGCTGGTTTGAGATGAAAATCCTAGGAACACCATTAAGGTTGTCAAATTTTGAAGCTAACCTACATCAACAAATCGAAGAAAATTCATCAAAACCAGCAGATTTTTCACGCATCCCGACGATTCATAGAAGGTCCATGAGTGCTCAATTGAGCTCCGACACAAGCTTCAATTCCTTTTGTCTTTCCCCAGACTCGGTTCTTTCCACACCAAAGCTTCAAACCATTTTCTCAAGAAAAGAAATTGCCGAAGATAGAGAAAAAGATCCACCAAAACAAGTTCATGCTGAAGAACAAGTTTTCGAGAAAAAAGTTGCCAGGCCTCTAAGAAAAAAGAAAAGCAGTGAAAGTAAGAGCTTATCGGATTTGGAATTTCAAGAGCTGAGAGGGCTTATGGATCTTGGCTTTGTTTTCACGGAAGATGATAATAAAGATTCGAGATTAGTGGAGATCGTTCCGGGGTTACGAAAATTGGGAAAGAAAGATGAAACAATGGAGAGTAATGCTGATAAGTCTCCTGTTTCGAGGCCTTATCTCTCTGAGGCTTGGGAAGTTATGGATAGCCAAAGGAAAGAAAATCATCCATTGATGAACTGGAAAATTCCTGCTTTGAGTGATGAGACCGACATGAAAGATAATCTCAGACGCTGTGCTCATACTGTTGCATTATCTGCAGTTAGATGATGAAATTCCATTGATTCAAAGTTCAAAGTTTTATCTTTGTACGTTGTAATAAACAAAAATTGATTTTTTCCCCCTTCCATTTCAACTTCTGAAGTCTTAACTTTGTAAGTTTCAAGCTTTGCTTCATTGCCATTCACAGATTAAAGAGAAAAGAAACATCAAAGAGAACTTCAATGGAAAATTGTTGGAATGTTTTTGGTTGAGAAGTATTTCATTCAAGTAATTAGTGTAATTGGTTCCTCACATGTCAAAATATGTATATAGGATAAGGGTGCAATCGATCCAATCAATTATCTCATCTAAATAGTATTTGACTTAAATTTAGTTTAATTATATATAAATTTTTAACTTATTAATTTGATCAGATATCAATTCGAACTCAAATTTAAAACAAAAATGATTGTTAGGATTTTAATATATTTGAATTGGATATGAGATTTATTATAAATATATTTATATGTACTAATTTTAGCATTTTTACCAGTTATATATTATTTTTTGTAGTTTTCATAGGGTTTTAATTATAATTTAACAAATTTACCCTTCATATGTTGAATCTCTCAAATTTTTGTCGAAGTTAGGGGTGGATCATTCACTTTTCAAAACCTTTTGGATGCATTGCATTTTCTGAAAATTGATGGTAGAAACGGAATTACCTGTACTGATTATTTTTTTTTTTTCTAAAAAAACCGTTAACGGATATCACCTGGACTCAATCGACTTTGTCGAACGTTATAACTTAATTTTCTCGCTCCATCGTAATTACGCCTTTCCAGTTCCCAGTTTCCGGTTCCCACACCGCCCACTGACTTTTGCCAATAGTATTCTTCATGAGACCGATTTACCCTTTGTATTTTTCGCAACTTCCAAAAAGAATGGGATAATTTTATCATTTCCCAGTGCAGGGCGAGGAGGCCGTGCTCGTATTCGTCCATAAATTGTGCAGCACAGCACAATGCCTCTTACTCATGCAGTGCTGATAGGTTCTTGCCTTTCATGGATTGTTCCAAGTTCATCGACAGCTTGGACTCTCTATGGTTCTTCTTCAATGCGTTGTCTTCAACAACTAAACAGTCGGGTCTCGTCAGTGGTGAGCAAACTGTTCTAGAAGAGCCAGCAAAACAGAATTTGGGCAAAAAGTGTCGGCTTTGTGGTCAAATTACGCCTGAACTTACGCCTCCCGTTCAGCATTTGGAATCTTTCGATCTGACAAATCCGGAGGAGAAAATAAGGAGCAGAAGATCGGGAAGAAGGTGGAGGAGAAGCAAGAGAATTTCACATGAGAGGAAAAACATTCTTGGAGAAGTTGATTTGGGATTTGCTAGGAATGAGTCTTCTTCTAAGTCTTGGGTTTTTGACTTTGAGGAAAAAAGTTCACGTGGGTATCAAGTGTTTAGAAGCCAACTAAATTATCATATGAACATGAAGATGCCTCCTTTGGAGGATGCACTGGCCATGAAAGAGCATCTCAAGTCATGGGCTTATGCAGTTGCTTGTACTGTCAAATGATCATTCTAATTAGCTCTTCTGTCGATTATGCTTTCTCCCGTTTATCTGGGTGATGGTGATGATAATATAACAATAAATAAATCAATTTTGATCTATTGTGTTCGTGTACAGATAGGATATCAGTACTAGGAAATGTCTCTTAGAACTTGGAAGCCATCGGAGCTCAAGATTTAGACCTTATTTATATTTTTTCTTGCTTTAATTACGTAAAACCGATACTCCTCATATCAACTCTTGTTTAAAAATCTGAAACTGTCGTTGAACCATTCCGGATATTTCCTAAACCACGGCCCCAATTCACAGTACCAGTTACCAGGTTCAACTGCACTTGATCTGATGCATCCCTTTCAAGATTTTTCTGTGTTCTCTACAGTAGGCAGGATGTTTCAACTTTTGAGAGTGGTCAAGTCTCGTCAACTTCTTGGTTTCAGCAAGCTTCAATTTAGCTGCCATGTGTTCGTTAACTGCTAAAACTTCCTGCGACACTTCCTGCTTTATCTGAATATTGAAGCAATAGACAATGAATGAGTTCAAAGGATAATGACATTACAGAGCTAGCTTTTTCAAGTCCTGCAAACTCCAAAATTGTTCACATGCAACCATTTTGACATTCTTGTTTCCAAAATCTTTGTGCAATTTATGATTATATTTTGTAGTAACTTTCAAAGTAATTTAAAAGAAAAAAATAGGGTTACTATCATTTAAATGATAACTTAAAAACCCTTAAAATTAATTTACGATAACCTGTATATTTTTAATTAATGAAATAGTAATTGATTCTATAATATATGATTGTGTTTCGAATGGGTTGTAAAAGATAAATGAAAATTTTTTGGGGGTTAAATAGTTGTTTTAAGTACGTAATACTAACTTAGTATTAAATTATACAATACGATCGATTTGATATAAAATTTTAACATAAAAAATAAGAAATATCATTTCATCGATCATGATCGAATTATTGACCAATAAATAAGCAATAATAAGACGTCAATCGATATCAATCAACTTAAGTTAGGTCTATTGTCTATCATTATCTTATTCTATTTGCATTTTGAATAATTATAAACCTTTTGTATGCAGACCATGTATTAGTAAGACTCTTTGGAAAAGGAATTACATTATTTCCTTATTTACAATTTTCTGTTTTCATTTATTTTCTTTTAATATAACTAGTTCAAGCTTCCAATTAAATTAGATTTTTTATTTATATATTTTCCATATTAGAATGAGATTTGCTTTTAATTATTACAATTATTACTTTTTAAGTAGTTTTGTTGTTTGTTTTAGGAAGACATGGAACTTGGCTTGTGTTGTTGTGAAGTATGAAAGATAGCAGGAGACCTAGGGTAAAAGGGCATATAAATAGAGATAGATTAGAGTCGAATCGAATTTAAATTCAAATTTGAATCAATTTAAGTTTAATTAAAAAATTTGAAATTGACTAGTTTCATTTTACATATGTGACAAGAGTTCTTAGCACGGGAAATTTAGAATTTGAAATTATTAATTTTTTAGTGGTGTTGGGCTGGATCGGGTTGAATTGGCCCAAACCACCAGCAAAAACAGAGGAACACAAACCCAATACAGACTGAAACAAACAACGGACATTTTGTCCGGGCGGCAGGACCCAAGCCACGGCGATTGAGAGTTCACACGGTTGCCAAGCGCCCCGGAGTTATCTTACGACCGGCGAGGTAATCGTTTACTGGTTTCAACCCATTTATCATAATAATCTCGTTGGCCTTTGTTTTTATTGGTTAATTAATGAACCTATTACATCATTATTTTTTCAAGTCAGTTGAGTTTCTTTAATGTGCTGTTGCCTTCTTTATTCATATGCTTCTGACTCATGAATTATATCTCTACATGAATTTCTTGTTAGTTGCGGTGCTTACTTTCTGTGTGCATGTGCTAGAAATGTGCCTATCAAGTGAGCGCATCAGGTATAATTTTAATGCATTTTAGCAAATTTATATGATTAATTCTTGCAGAAAAACATTCAAAGTTTTTATTTTTCACAAAGATCAATTGCTGGAATTCAATGAATCTCTATAAACTAAATCAAAAGCTGTTTTGGCTATTTCAAATTTCCTTACCACTTAATATAATTTTATTGATAAATCTCTTGTACAAGAATCCATGACTGGAAAATTATTTTAACATGCTTGAGCTGTGACATTGTTGTACTCTTCTGTTTTAAATTATGAAAGTAAGAAGTTTACAGGACATTTGTTTAAAGGCTGAAGCTGAAATTATATCTATCTGTACGACTCAGTTTCTTTTTGGCTTTCAAAAATCTGCTTAATTATTTTTTTCTTGACACAGGGAATAAAGATATTGTTTATGCTTCCTCTGGAAAGGAAGTCAAGTCTTTTAATGTCCAAATGTGACTCTTGTTGGTTGAATAGATATGTTGAGTATTTGTCCCTTTTTTATCAATTTCCATTTTTTCCTTTATTACTGCTTAAACACATATGTACTTACTCATTTTTATGATTCATCAATACTGTTCACAGCATTCTCTAACATATATTTCATCATGCAACTGTAGTCAACTTCATGGAAACCATTAGAGTGCTACAACTATAATAAAGAGGAGATAGATGAGGTAGACAAATATCTTGAAGAGGAGATAAATCAGCATTTTTTCTAACAGTAGTGAAATGTTGAAAATTCTTTAATCTTAAGCCTGTTTTTATACATACAGATTGCTTGCTACTCAGTCATCTATTATTGCTTGTGCTGATGGTGTCGTGACGTTAAGGTATGAAAATATATGAATTTAGTGATTTGGTTTTTACTTGAGTAGCAGCTTTTGAGTTCATCTGCTGTTAATCGTTTCTATGACAGATAATTTATGGCCACAGGACTATTTCCCACCCATAGTTTGAGGCGGGGACAAAGTCTCACCCTCCAAGTTTCAAAAGCTCAGTCTCCCAATAATGGAAACATTTTTTATAATTTGTATACTCAAATGACTAAAATACCATTTTATAAAATAAATATTTATAATAAGGTATAAAATAAAAAAAATAAAAAAATTTTAAAAATTTGAAGCAGCCACCGCTGCCAGTTCCGCTGTGGTGGCCACCGCTGAAGGGGCCAGGTGGCCGTTTTCGGCCACCTGGTTTCAGCGGAGGCCAAATCTGGCCTCTCCTCTGGCCCCCTCCACCGAAAATAAAGGCCGGAAACGGCTGCTGGGACCAAGGTCGGCCGTTTCCGACAGCTTCTTTTAGCGAAAGTGGCCAGATCTGGCCACCTCTGCCAAAACTGAGGCGGTCAGATTTGGTCGCCTCCACCGAACAGGAAGGCCAGATTTGGCCTCTTCTGAAACCAGGTGGCCATTTCCGGCCACCTGGCCCCTTCAGCGGTGACTGCTTCAAATTTTTAAAAATTTTTTAATATATATTTTAATTTTTTTAAAATTTTATATTTTTTATAAAATTTATTTTATTTTTTATATAATTTTAATCCTAAAATGACAACATTACCCCTAAAGCGTTACTGTTTTTTGTTTTATTTAATATTAAATTGTTTTCAGGGGTGGGAGACTGGGCTTTTGAAACTTGGAGGATAGGACTTTGTCCCCGCCTCAAACTATGGGTGGGAATTAGTCCTTTGGCCATAATTTATCCTTGCCAACATTGTCTTTATAAAACATTGAGGTCTGGCCATTCAAGTGTCTCCTCTTGTTGTATGCTTAACTCCTCAACTTAACCTTATATATGCTCCATATGCATGAAACATGTGCTCAGATTCTAAATATTGCTTCTGTTTATACTGCAGAGCCTAACTTCCTATGTCGCTTGATAGCTGGTTTGAAGTTTGCGTTTTTTCTTTTTTCATAGTTTTAAATTTAACTAAGATTTAGCTCGGCTGGCCTCAAATCCACCCGTACTCCTTGGTCTTATAGTGAAGCATTTAGTATTTTTCTATTACTATGAATTGAATACAATTGCTATTTTTTCACCCAACTAAGCTAAGACTTTGTTAGCATAAAATGTGTGTAGTGTTTAACTACATTCTGTAATTTGAGCACACTGCAGATGCTGTTACTTTTCACCACTTAGCCAACTCTTCGTTGGACTTATTTACGTAATATTTGGTTGTATGGTGCCATTTTAGAAAATTCTCACCATCTTTTATCACCATGATGAAAACTTGTTTTACCAAAGGAAATCATAAGTAATGATCTTTAGCATCAATTATGGCAAGTGCTACCAATTACTGCTGCGCACCTATTCAATATATTGTCGACTATTATTCCTCCTATTGTCTTGTAAAAATAGGAAGCACTCCAATATCATGGAAGCCCAAAACCACCATTAGCTTCTGTCTGAAAACTGACTTGGTCAAGGCTTAAATAGTCAGTTATTGCATTTGTCAACACAACATTTATGGACTGAAAATACATGTAACTGATTATATGATGACATATTTTTCATTAAATTTGCTGGTCTAATCTATTTTCTCTTCTGTCTATGTATAAGAGGCCACACATATTTAGTCATTACTGTACGAGCACCAATATCAGTGAACATGGAAGCCATATGCTGAAAACTTATTGAACAAAATGCTCTTTGGACTAATGTCAAATGCCTCCAAAATATAGTTGCATTATGCCTTATTTATACATTTCTGGCTGCTTTTTTGGAACTTGATTAATGAAATATTAAGCTTGTACCTTTTTGTTAGAAGCAAGTTGGAGCAGTTGATTTGAGAGACAGTCCATGTATCTTTAATTACTGCAATGACTTCATTCATTTTTTATTTCAGTATGCATTTAGAACTCCTTTTGACAATTATATCTCCTTGGTTAATTGCAGTCATTACTGGCGGTCTAGATTAAAAGCTTATTATGTGGGATTTTTCTAAGGGGCATCAGCTCAAAACCATTGATTTTGGCATGTATGTTTTAATTTTTTTCATCTCTATTATCTTGTTATCTACCTCTGCATCTTACTGAGTTTTAATCGGTTGCCTCATCGCCCAGGCAGACAATTATTTCAGATGTAACATAGAAAATCCTCTATCAATGAACCTTGCAGAAAATGAAGAGAACAAATAGATATATATCAAACAAACCTAATACTGTCAACTGAATCATTTTTTCATTTGCTTCAAAAGTTGCGCAGCTTTTATATAATTAGAAATTTCATATATAACTTGTCTCGGAAAGAAGCTAAAAGCAATCTGGATAAATCAAATTCATGTCATATCTCCAAGATTAAACCTAGTGGTGGTTGATAATTTTTGTGGTTTTTCTTATTGCACGCTTACCAGACATGAATAGTGGTAAAGTTGGCCTTTTATAACCCTACTTTTGTTCATGCAATAGCAGTTCCTGATGTTGGAATGTTAGACAAAACAGACTAGATATGAGTGGTTGCTAGGGGTGATGGTGTAGTTGTTGTCATTAATATTGAATCAGAACTTTCTACAATTTGGTAAAAAATTCCACAAAAGCTTGGAAGGGATGTCTGTCAATACCAAGAGGTAATGCTCGGGCTGCAGAAATGGATTCGCTGGATTAAATGGTAGGAAGAGGTTGCATCTGGATTACTCCTTGGGTGGTCATACTGCTCCAGTGTGGCATTTTCGTTGTTCCAGGAGAAGGGAAAGTACCTAATCTCAGGAGGGAAGGATAAGTCAGTGAAGGTTTAGGATTGCTGCAAATTTCCTCATACAGGGCAGACTGGTACATATAATGATCTTCTACATATGAAATCAATTTGAACCGAAAGGTGAGCTTTCATTTTGTCTTTGATTGTGGTGTGGGTGGTCACCTTTTAATACTTGTCAATTATTTTAAGTTTTTTCCTCTAGGACTTAACACTTGGCAGGTAAATTGGCTGTGCACCTCTCCAACTGAATCATGGAATCTCATTGTATGTGACACTTCCAAAGTGGTAAAGGTATGTACAGTTTCATAGACCAGAGCTGCAGCCATGACTCCTGTAATTGATATTGCCGGAGAGCATGACCCCTTTTTCGTAGCAGAAGAACATCCTATTAGTGGACAAACTCCTTAAAGCCATGGCTGGATTACTATTTGTGCACATTATGTAACATGTTTATAGATATGGTTGTGCTAATATCTTCTAAACCCTAAACGGTAATACCATATACCTCTTTGGGAGTTTTGTAGTAGATTATATAACCTTGGAATTTGTGGAAGTCAGTTAAGTTTTTCAAATTGTTTTTTTTTTTTTTTTTTTTTCTGATTTTTATTTTTAAATGGAATTACATGCTAACCTAATTGCTTAATTTGATTTTCTTCAGATTTCTACCAAATGTAGGAAAATTTATGTATGTGAAATGGCCAATGATTACTTAGCCAAGGACCAAGGTCCTTGTTTATTATTAAAACATATATCCATCAATAATTAATCCAGCCACAAAAAATGAACCTGAATTTATCAAATTCTGGCTATGAGGCAGCAACAGAATCCCCATTTTCCATTATAATACTTTCCTTAAATTTTGTTGCAGTTACCTTGAATTCCAATCTACACCATGCCCATGCAGTGCCCACAACTTCAAATCAAAAGGTACATCTTTTTCTACTTCAAGTTTCAGTGGGACCAAAATTACAGCTTCTGTCAAGCCATGAAATTTCATGCCCTTGATTGCGTTTTCAGCTGAAAGAATGAAAGCTGAATGTCCGTGTGCAACGGCATACAGAATAGATGAAGTTGAGAGATAAGATACGTCATGTTAGTTAAAGATGTACCCCGCTCAACCAAAACCTTACTTGGACTTCCCGCAATATTTCAAATCTTTCACCCACACCTAAACAACAACGCTGACATTGCTTCTCATCTCTCTTTCCCTGCAAACACCTTGACAGTTTGACACCAACACCTCAACCTTTCAGAAACCAGCCAACCACCACTTTTTATTTACCATTACAAAAATGCCACCACCATCTTTTCTCAACAAACGACTTACCACCGTATTGCTTTGCTCGGGGTCTCTCTTATAAAAACGTCTCCAAAACAGGGCTCCAAGCAAGGTTTCTATTATTGGGCTTGCTCTGGGAAGTGAATTCACAATGATGCAATCTGGGGTGCCTGTCTGCAACACTTGCGGTGATCAAGTGGGAGTTAATGCTAATGGGGAGGCGTTTGTGGCTTGCCATGAGTGTAACTTCCCCATTTGCAAGGCGTGTTTTGATGATGAGATCAAGGATGGTCGCAAAGCGTGTTTGCGCTGTGGAGCTAGTTATGATGGTAAATAAAAAAAGTTTGAAAGTTCTCAGTTTTAGTTTTGTTGGGTTCCATTGTCATGTATTCTTGCGCTGCTTCATTATTAAACTCTGGTCAATTCAAATTTTAGTGATGTTTGGCAATGGCAATGTTTGGCTGTTTAGGCTTTTATTTACTACCATCAGAACATCTTGGATGATTATATACATATAGCAATGGTGAATGCACAAATTGGTAAGAAACTAGAAACATTGACTGCTCAAGGATTTAACTGGGTTCATGGTCAAAGATTTTCATTTTTTAATCTAGGGATTCCACGCTATTTTCCTAATATCTTTTTAATTATTTTTCTGGAGCATGGAAGGAAGGGAAGGAAATGCTTAAACGTCACTTCCTTCTCTTAATCATCATTTATAATTTTCTTTCTTCAAGGATCAAAACTGAGCATTAGCAGTGAACTGATACCAATTGTTGTTGGGGATATTTTCTAGAATGAAAGTCAAAATCTTCCTTTTGATAGTTGTTTCATATATTGCAAATAATTTTTCTTTTAATTGAATCTCATTATTTAATATTGCTTTGACATTTTCATGATTATCTCATTCTTGAATATGCTAAGCCAATTGCATGATTATGAACTACCCAGAGAACTTGCTAGATGGTGCAGAAATGAAGGAATCAGCCAATCGATCCACAATGGCAGCTCATCTTGGTGATTCTCAGGTATGATGGTATTCATAAGGCCCTCCAACGCATGTGCATGTCATGATGACATAAATATTAGTTTTTACTAGCTTGAGAAAATTAGTTCAGCGAAAACTGAAGATCTTGATATTTTTTCATGCATAAAGCTTAAGAAATTTGGATGCTTACAGCTTTTCTGCCCTTCACCTTAGTCTGTACAGGATGTTGGACTTCATGCAAGACATGTCAGTAGTGTATCTACTGTGGACAGTGGTAAGTAATTTTGATTTCTGTTGTTGCATCATGCTGCTCAAAATTTTTTCCAATTTTTAATGAATTGTCACTGACGGCCTAATCTGGTGTTTCCTTGAAGAATATAATGATGAATCCGGGAATCCAATTTGGAAAAATAGAGTGGAGAGTTGGAAGGATAAAAAGAACAAGAAGAAGAAGGCTCCACCTAAGGTTGAAAAAGAGGCTGCTGAAATCCCACCAGAGCAGCAGATGGAGGAAAAGCAGCAGTAAGTATAAGATTCAAAAATATTAAATCAGTGCAGAAATATTGGTAGTCTGTTTCTTGGTCTAGGAGGTCTGATGTCAATTTAATTTCCAAAGAAATATTGAGCTTCTTCTACACAGTATTGATTTCTTTGTTGGCATCATCTTCTGTAGGTGGATCAGTTTGCCTTGCTATGGTTTAAATATAATCCATTCCATTACTGAGATTGCTTTTTGCAGGTCCACAGATGCTGCAGAGCCACTTTCAACTACAATTCCAGTTCCAAAAAGCAAACTCTCACCATACAGAACTGTGATAATCATGCGACTGATCATCCTGGGTCTTTTCTTCCATTACCGAGTAACAAATCCTGTTGATAGTGCTTTCGGTCTTTGGCTCACTTCTGTCATTTGTGAGATCTGGTTTGCTTTTTCTTGGGTGTTGGATCAGTTCCCTAAATGGTCTCCCATTAACAGGGAAACATATATTGATAGGTTATCTGCAAGGTATACCCTCTTGAATGCAAACTTTCTGTCTAGCAGTATTCATTGAGAAAGCTACAAGTTTTAGTAACAAAGAAAAAAAAGTTTCTGCTGTTTTCTTGTTGAATGTGTACATGAAGTGGTTGTATTGTTGTCATGCCAGGTTTGAAAGAGAAGGTGAACCCTCTCAGCTTGCTGCTGTAGATTTTTTTGTGAGTACTGTTGATCCATTGAAAGAACCTCCATTGATTACTGCCAACACGGTGCTTTCCATCCTTGCTTTGGACTACCCCGTGGACAAAGTGTCGTGCTATGTATCTGATGATGGTGCTGCCATGCTTACATTTGAATCTCTTGTAGAAACTGCTGACTTTGCAAGGAAGTGGGTTCCATTCTGCAAAAAGTATGCCATTGAACCACGGGCACCTGAGTTCTACTTCTCACAGAAGATTGACTACTTGAAGGACAAAGTACAACCTTCTTTCGTGAAAGAGCGCAGAGCAATGAAAGTATGCTTTTTAAGCTAGATCTAACTATAACTCTAGAATGTTCATGCCACTTAAAATTTTGAATTAGTTATGCATTACATGTGAGAGAAGCCTTTCTTATGTTCTGTTCATCTCTGATTACAGAGAGATTATGAAGAATATAAAGTTAGAGTAAATGCTCTAGTAGCAAAGGCTCAGAAAACACCTGAAGAAGGATGGACTATGCAAGATGGAACTCCTTGGCCAGGAAATAATAGCCGCGACCACCCTGGCATGATTCAGGTTAACTTGTCCCTTTGTTTTAGCTGTCTATGTTAGTGTTAATAGAATATCAGTTTTGTATTTAAATCTGATTATTAGAAGGGTAAAACTAATTGGTATATGATAATGTCATGCTTCTGAAATGAGAAGTGTCTGCATGGTTTAGGCATCATGTATTTTAAGAACAAAACTTTGACAAAATATTTACTGTTATGGTCTTCAAGTATAAGAAAATAACTAATGGTTTGACTCTTTTCTAGAAACTATGGAAACATGTTTGCAAATGTTTGAGCATTCATTTGCTACCAGCCTGTGTTAGTTTTCAATGAATTTCTCACAGTTTAAGGTTAAATTTTGACAAGTCCTCTTTCAACCCTTTTTCAGGTTTTCCTTGGACACAGTGGTGCTCGTGACATCGAGGGAAATGAACTTCCTAGACTGGTTTATGTTTCCAGAGAGAAGAGACCTGGCTACCAACACCACAAAAAGGCTGGTGCTGAAAATGCTCTTGTATGTGAACACTACTTAAACTAATCAACATTCATTAGTCATTTGATGTCATATATGCTTATATTTCAATGAATGACTTCAAACAGATAAGAGTTTCTGCAGTTCTCACAAATGCTCCTTACATCCTCAATCTTGATTGTGATCATTATGTTAACAATAGCAAGGCAGTTAGAGAGGCCATGTGCTTCATGATGGACCCACAAGTTGGTCGAGATGTATGTTATGTGCAGTTTCCTCAGAGGTTTGACGGTATAGATAGGAGTGACCGATATGCCAATCGCAACATAGTTTTCTTTGATGTAAGCTTCTAGTTGACTATTCTCTCATTAATATTGACTAGCAATCGGACTGATATAAACTTTAAAGTTTTTATATATTATCTTTCTATAGAGGACAACTCTAATAAAATTCTGCAATTATCTTTATAATAATCTGAAATGCATTATGAGTATAGGTTTTCACTTTTTGAAAATTTATCAGCTAATACTTTTCACTGCTATTTCGAGTTACGTGAAAAATTTTATGCTTTTGAATATATATAGATAGATAGATAGATAGATAGATAGATATTTGGTAATAATTTCACTAAAAAACACTAACTAGTAGTCATTTGGGTTTTAGCCATCAATTATGTTGAGGTTCAGCTCAAAATATGTCCTCTTCAATTCTTAAGAAAATTGAATTCTTTTTCCTTTAAAATGTTCCTTCCTGCATATAATTTAGTGGTACCAGAAAAACTTGGCAACAGTTATTGAATTCTGTAACTGTTAACTTCATTATTGGTGGAAAATTCTTTAATGTCTAGAAAGCTTCAATGGTAGCTGGAGTCTGAGCCTTCTTATTATTGATTATTCTTTGAATTCAAATCTCAGGTTAACATGAAAGGACTGGATGGAATCCAAGGACCAGTTTATGTGGGGACAGGTTGTATGTTCTACAGGCAAGCTCTTTATGGCTATGGACCTCCTACAATGCCCACCTTACCCAAGAATGCATCATCTTGTTGCTCCTGTTGCTGCCCGTCTAAGAAGAAGCCCACTAAAGATCTCTCTGAGGTTTACCGAGATGCAAAGCGTGAAGAGTTAGATGCTGCCATCTTTAATCTTCAGGAGATTGATAGTACGTCTGAATTTTATAGGCAACTAAAAGTTAGATAACTATTTCAAGGAGTTGTCAACTTATAGTATATGCTTGGGCTTTCTCCTGCAGATTATGATGAGCATGAGAGGTCAATGCTGATCTCCCAGATGAGTTTTGAGAAGACATTTGGCTTATCTTCAGTCTTCATTGAATCTACACTTATGGAAAATGGAGGAGTGCCCGATTCTGTCAATTCCTCGACACTTATCAAGGAAGCAATTCATGTCATCGGCTGCGGCTATGAAGAGAAGACTGAGTGGGGAAAAGAGGTAGACTTCTTGTTCTCGCTGTAATATAACTCTTTCCTGGCATATTTTGTGCACTCAATTGTCTCTGTTCAAAGCCATTTCACCCACTGCATGGGCTAATTCAGATCTTTGTTTTGTGTCTTCTTTCTCTCAGATTGGTTGGATATATGGTTCAGTCACTGAGGATATCTTAACAGGTTTCAAGATGCACTGCCGAGGATGGAGATCTATCTACTGCATGCCATTAAGGCCTGCCTTCAAAGGATCTGCACCCATCAATCTTTCTGATCGGCTCCACCAGGTTCTCCGATGGGCTCTTGGGTCTGTCGAGATTTTCCTGAGTAGACACTGTCCCCTCTGGTATGGATACGGAGGAGGTCGTCTCAAATGGTTGCAAAGACTGGCATATATCAACACCATTGTCTACCCATTTACTTCCCTCCCTCTTATTGCTTATTGTTCGTTGCCCGCAATTTGCCTTCTCACTGGAAAATTTATTATACCAACGGTAATTTCCTGCAGAATCCCTTTGAGCATCAAGCACTGTTTGAAATACTGAAACAAACTTGTATGGAACTTGGAACTTAAATTGATTAACTTTTTACTTGTTCAGCTCTCAAACTTGGCAAGTGCCCTGTTTCTTGGTCTCTTCATGTCCATTATTGTGACCAGTGTGCTTGAATTAAGATGGAGTGGAGTTAGCATTGAGGACCTGTGGCGTAATGAGCAGTTTTGGGTCATTGGAGGTGTTTCAGCCCATCTCTTTGCCGTCTTTCAAGGATTTCTAAAAATGCTTGCAGGAATTGACACCAACTTCACTGTCACAGCAAAAGCAGCTGATGATGCAGAATTTGGGGAGCTCTATATCATCAAATGGACAACACTCTTGATCCCTCCAACAACTCTTATCATTGTCAACATGGTAGGTGTTGTTGCTGGTTTCTCCGATGCACTGAACAAAGGATATGAAGCATGGGGACCGCTTTTTGGAAAGGTGTTCTTCGCCTTTTGGGTGATCCTCCATCTGTATCCATTCCTCAAGGGTCTCATGGGGCGCCAAAACAGAACCCCGACCATTGTTGTTTTATGGTCAGTGCTCTTGGCCTCTGTCTTCTCTCTCGTTTGGGTCAAGATCAATCCATTTGTGGGCACAAAAGATGGCTCAACCGTTGCACCAAGCTGCATCGCCATAGATTGCTGAGTTTTCTGAAGAAGTTATCTATACTTCCTGTGACCTGCCAGGTGCTTTAAATTGCGTTGTGAATATAGTTTGCATTGATAATGTTTTCTTTATATGATTGAGGAAAATTCAGTTTGTAAGGTCTTTAAGCATTGCAGTCTCTGAACAATATTATTGCAACTAGAAGATGTAATATCACTTCTGCTAAATGCAAACAGTAGAAAAATGAATCAAATGACATAATTCCTGTTCATTTTATTCAGTGTCATTTGCCATTTGTTCCATTAACTTCATGGGATTTCCTCGAATCACATGACTACAGAATCTATGGAATTTTATGTTCACCACTGAAAAAATGTGGGTCCTGGAAGCCCCTGTTGAAAAAAATAGTCAAACATATATATATATATGTGAATATTAATTTTTGCTGAAAAAACAAACAGATTTTTGCCCCTTACTTTGATTTTGGCTTGTCACCGATATTTGTAAAGCCAGTCGAGGGTTTATTTTTTTTATTTTATTTTCTATAATGCTCATTTAAATGACTAGCATCGGGAGGTTGTTTCAGGCATTTTAATTATAAAAAATAAGTAGAAAGATCTGGTAGATTGAAGTGATTGAGCTTAATTTGAATCCAGAAAGTTCAACTCAAGCTCGAAAAGTTAAATTTGACCATAATATAGCCAACTCTCTCTGCTTCAGGAAAAGCCCACCTTCTTGTTAACAAAGTAATGGTTGTCAAGACAACACCTAAAAAAATGCAGAACAAAGAATGCCTGATGCTGAGATGCCATTTTCCGATTATTCATATAATGTTACATAATGCTATAATTGATCCTATAAGTTTCATATGCCATGGATTTGTTGATGAGTCAAAATTATATAAAGAATGATGGACCTTAAGAGGCAGGGAAATGAACAAAGAACATTGCTTGAAGACGACTCTGGGATTCGGAAACAAGCTCAAGAAAGAATTCATTTATAATGATCTTAATTCGCAGGAATGACTTCTGGTGAGGCGTTGGGTGGGGAGTCATGACGGGTATTAAGTTAAACGGACAATTAGTGGCCCTGAATATTGTTTCTGGGATAAACTTGGCCACGACATCAGGATCGATGCCTGCATTCCTCGTGTTATTGGAGGTAGCAACAGCAGCTTCTCTACCAAGTCCATGCATACCATACCCCACAATCGTAACAGTCCATGAGATGAGATCCTGAACAGGAATTCTATCAAAGAGTAAACATGCAAGGACTATTTAGCAACATGCCTAACTGATGAATATCCATTTGCTGTTGTTCCATCCGGATCTAATTCCTGCAGCACTGCACAAAACTGCTTCATAACTTTATTTTGTAGACTGTTTTTTAAGTATCGACCAACCATTGTATACCATGAGGCAAAGTCCTTCCAGGCATCTCAGAAAAAACTGATTGCGCATTTTGTGGTTCTCTTCAATTCACTTTCCATGGAATCTTTGGAAAGAGCATGGAAAAAACTGTAGACAGGAAAGCTGATGTTATTGCCACAATTACCATAGCAAAGATAGTGCCACAGCACTACTACTACTTCCACTCTATCAATACATGAATGAAATTTCACTTTCAGTTCCTTGTACTACATAATGGAGATTTCTTTTCAATGCCATTGCTACCAGATCATGCCTTTAAATCACACATCCACACATAACAAGACCCTAACAAATAGTAAGAATATTGCCTTAGAGATGTTGCAACGAGCAATACTTGCAGACTGGGAAAGAAAGAAGTATGCATTACTACTAACATACTCTAAATAATAACAAAAAATATCACCAGATTTAAAACTTTAAAATCCACCAATTTAAAACTCTTAACAGAAATCATAAACATGAATCAGACAACTGACCAAAACTCTTAACAACTTAACAAGCCTGTAACACATCTCCTTAAGCTCCAATGTTTTGGGCCTTGTTAAGGATTACTCCTTCATACTTGACCTGGAACCACTTCATTGCATCCTCCTTTGTAACTCTATGCTGAATTCCAACTCGTGACTTGCATCTGCGGCGACGACCAACACGATACCCTGGGCGTTCAAGAACAACATAGAAATCCATACCATAGATACCAGTTGAAGGATCATACCTGACAGGAAAAGATACAATACCATAGTTAATTTTATAATCCCAGGGTGAGACTAAAACCTGTTACTGTGAGTTTCCTAATAAACTCTTTAACTGCCAAGCAGAAATTGGAAAATATCAGTATTATTCCTTTACAATGATCTCTTCCTACAAGCATATCAGTAAATTCAGATGCAGTTTTCCATAATAAGGGCAATGTTAATAGCTTAGACCCAAATATGGAATCCTCAGAAAATACTATTTTCAACAAGAACTTCAGTCCTTACAGTCTTCAATTAAAAAACAAAGTAGTTACATATAGACACGCTTAGGATTAGTAAGACTGAACTGGACTTGTGTCAGCACGTAAAATCCATATTTGAGGGGCCAACCTTAAGTGCGCACCTAATCCATAAAGGATATGCAAATTCCTGGCGTCCCGAATAGCCAGGATTTTGAAATGTTCCTTCGGTCTTTCCCTTACTTCCTTTTTCCCTTATTTCCTTCCTATTTTTGTAAGCCAACAGATTGATTAAACTGCCCTCTTCCTTGTAATTACCTTTTGATCAATGAACAGTTTCCTTTACGGTACAATTTCAGTCTGTGTATTTGCTAATTTCTGAATTTGCGTTACAAATTATCTCTCTTAATTCTGGGTTTGCAACAATATATAAAATGCAACTGGAATTTCTTGTTTTTTTTTTTCCTGATTTACGATTTCCATTACTAGTAGTATGCAAAAAATAATAATAAACAAGACACAATGGAAATGAACAACAACGAAAAAGATGGAACATACTTGATGCCGAGATCAATGTGCTCCTGAATACCGAAACCGAAGCAGCCAGTTTCGCTGAAGTTACGTCTCAAAAGCTCGTACTCCTTGACCTTCAAACCGCTTTCCAAAAGCTGCATTGCTTTGTCCCCTCTAACTGTAACGTAACAAGCAATCTTTTCGTTCCTCCTGATACCAAATGACCTGACAGTGTACCTCGCCTTGGAAAAGACAGGTGTTTGGTTACTGAGTTGTTCCAGGACCTTGGCGGCACGTGTCAGCCGATCTCCACTTTCACCCACGGAGATGTTGAGCACCAGCTTCTGAACTTTAATTTCCCTCATTGGGTTCGCCAGCTTCTTCTCCGACGCCTGATTCAATAACATAAAAACGTGAACACTGTCAATAAAATTCAAATTAAATTTCCACCGGACAAAAAGACTTTACTTGAAAGAGAGATTGAGAGAGTAGAAGACAGAACCATTGCAGTGAGCTACTGAATCTGAGTCGGGTTGCAGAGGCGGGCGAGCTTAAAAATGATAACAGAGCCACGTTAGGGTTTTGTAATCGTCGCTTTTTTGATAGACGAAAATACCCTTCAACAAGGACCAAAAAGTAAAAAAGCCAAATGTTGACCCAAAAACTTCCCTACTAACCTTGTCCACCATTTGTTTTGAAAAGTAACGAATCCATCCTTTTAAAAGAGTTATCACCTCTCTGAAAGTTAAAGGAAATATTTTAACAAAAGCCCCTAAGAAGGAAAATATGTAAAATGATTCACATTTAGAGTAAGGATAAATTTATTATATTTTTAAAATATATAAAAAATAATGATTAATTATTGAATTTAGTGTGTAATATAATTATATTGAGGTCAAATTAATGCTCAATTATTTGTAGGTTCTGACCATTGTCAAAGCCTCATTTTTGTCCTTGATTTTGTTTCTTGCACATATATTAGATGGTAAATAAGAGACAAAAAATAATGCAACAGTGTGTTTTTGTAGAACAACTCACCAAAAACTATACTTAGGAGTTAAGACAAAAAAGTTATTATATATTATCTAGAGGCCAAAAAAAAATAAGCAAAGACGACAAGGGGTTAAAAGTAATGGCCAAATGTCAAAGTGGAATTGTTAGGTTTAAAAGAAATGATGAGCTTTAACTTGCTCTCCTTACCAAAAGTTATAGGGGGGGTAAAAGAAAGTCCTTTGATAATATCTAGGGTTCAAGAGTACACTTGGTGCAAATACGGAGTGAAAATGAGTTTGTAAGATATAAATTCCGTTGCCGGAACTTGAACCCGGGTCTTTCGGGTGAGAGCCGAATATCCTAACCACCTAGACTACAACGGATTTTTGACTCTTATTTTATTAATTATTTATTTATTGATAATAACTAATTTAAATACGTCCGCTGCACCTTGAATAATTTGCGGTGCAGTTAGAAAACATGTCTGATCACATATTACTAATATTTTTTTACAACTTTTTCCTAACATATTAAATTTTTATAAGTAACATAAATAATACTTTTCTAAAAAAATTATAATGAGATAAAAATTTAAAAATATAGTATAATTAATTAATATTATAATTTAAGAATACAAAAAATTTAAATATATTATTAACACTTCATGGATAACACTGCAGCGAAATTGATTGTTCATTCTAAATCTTTTTACTCCTCAAGGAGGCAAGACTACCCAAATAAATATATGTAAATAATAATTTAGGACATTTTCTGCTTGTGTTTACAAAGGCAACTCCTGAAGAAAAATTATAAATATTCCATGTGTGAAAAGCACCATCAAAGAATAAGTAAAATACTGCATGATTTGCAGAGCCTGGTTGTCAACCTTCAAATTCTGCAGGCTCCAATCAAGAGTCCTAAGAATGAATATATCCACCAGGACTTGGCTGTTCAGCATCATATCAAAACACATTTACACGAAAAAACCATGGCAGTACGAAAGATATCACCAGGCATGCCATTAGGAAGTTGCAAAATGGCTGCCCCTGCCAGTGACATCCCCTCCTTTCTGATGAGCTATTACTGCTGCCGATGAATCTATGCTCGTTCCACTCCTCCATAAACCTGAAATCCCCAACGCCGGTAACATTTTTCGCAGTCTGGCCACATATTTCACACAGCCTGTGCATGATAAGAAACATATCTACATGAATGAAGTCAATATTTCTCTAACAGAACTACTTCAATGCAAACTTGAGAAAGTACCGACTGTTAATTTATGACTAAATCATATATCAGTAAATCTATTAAAAAGATTTGATATTAACGTACCAGAGAGCAATTGAATATTAAAACAAAACTAATGGCTCTACCACAAGAGAGGCATGAAGTAATGGACATCTGAATCGAATTTAGGTATCAGTGCTCCAATGCACATGGGCATGAGACAATTCATTGATATTAACAACTACGAAGCATATTTTCAGTATCTAACATGATTAATATATAGGCATAATAATATGGGTAGGATGCACACATAGCAAAATGCATGAAGAAATGAGAATGCCAGAGATGCCACAAGCCCTTATACCCACACATGATACATTTAGTTACTGTGAACCATAAAACTAAGAGTTTACTCAAAAGGTAATCAATTTGAATTTCACATAAAACTTATCTAACTAGTGATTGTTTCCGTTCTTGGCTTCTAGGTATTATAAATCAAGTTTCGAATAAAAATGAGAGTTTACTCAGATTGTATAATTTATCTTCAGTGTACTCAAACTTAGTAAATAATGTGATTCTTAGAAGTCAACTATTACATCAATCACTATTCAAAAGTTATAAGGTATCAAAAGTCATAATTACAAGCAATAGAACCTTTAGTCAAAATCAGGAGGAAGAAATAGTGCTAATTTGCAACTGCAGCCATATACCAGCATTCAACTTATTTGGCAATCTACAAGACCTTAAAGTTTAAAGAAACCACATTTCATACTATATATTTTTTTTTTGGCAGTAACATATGGTCATGTCCGTTTAAAGTAAAGATAACATCTAAATCTAACATCAACTAAAATGCATACTATTTCCTAAAGCTTTCATGTGAAATCTAAAAAACAGGTCATATTTTACAAAAGCAAGAAATATTTACCTGTTTCCTTTTAGCTTAAACCATGCCTCAGCGCAATGGCTATGTGCAATGCCAAGCTCATTTTTACATCCACAGCCAAGATGAATTAAATCCACGGTGGAAGTATCAACTTTAGCTGTAGCATCTGTGGTTTCCATTGATTGCTCAGAGTCCAACTGACAAATCCTACAAACGCTTTCCTCATTCCCACTCTCCTTAGTTACTTTTTCATCTCCGCCACCAGATTTAATATCAATCACACGGGATTGCTTCTCAACTCTGGAATTCTTTCTCTTCAGCATTTCCATGAATGCTTTACTCGAGCTCAATTCAGTACCTATTAATTCTACTAATTCATCATTGTCTCTGCTAAAACCTGCAGTCTGATCCAAATTTACCACAATAACAGTCTCCTGCACTTGATCAAATTGACTCCCAACTCTTTGCTGACAATGAGTATCCTGTACTTCCACAACTACATCACCACTTGACCCTAATTCATCAATTTTCAATCCCAAACCCCCCTGTTCTCCACTGTAACTGGTACTTTCTTCTGAATTTCTTACACACACTGTATCTACCCTAACCCCATAGACCAAATTGCTTGAATTCTCGGAAATTACTCTCTTATCATGTGTCTCATGATCTATAACCCTCTCTTGCCCTTCTCCTAAAGCTTTATCTAGCTTCACTTCATCAATATCTCTTCTAACACTTGAAGTTTCAACTGAATTTTTCACAATAACAGTGTCTAGCACAACTCCATCACCCAAATTACTTAAATTCTCACCTGTTGCTCTACTACCTTGACTAAAATTCCCAACAATTCTATCACTCTTACGAGTTTCTTGATCCATTAATCACAAAAATAAAAAACCAAAACCTCCCCCTCAAGAATTTTCAGAAGCAGTAGTATTCATAAATATATATGCAGGAACAATATTATCTATCTTGATTGCATGACAGAAACTGTTATCATACGAAAACAAGCAACAATGAGAATTAACAGGTAAATAACTCCAATAAAAGCTGAATTTTCTGTTTGGAAAAAAAACAAACAAACCCAGAAACCAGATCGTTACCTACTCCATTTATTCATTTCAATCCAACGCAAAAAACAATTGTCTCCAATCATCCATCAAAAAAGGCATTTACCTTAAAACTTAAACCCAGCAACACAAAAATAAAAAGCGGTTTCCTTTTCCTCTAAAAAAGAAGAGAAAAAAGCAAAGCAGATAGATCTCAGGTTGTCAGAGAATTAACCATAACAAGTACTGGGTGGGTGTAATTCACTCCTTAATATAATTAAAAGAAATTTTATAAAAAATAAAAAAAAACTGAAATTTTATACACTAAGGTTAGATCAGGAAAAGAAGAGTTGAAGTGGGAATAAATCAATTATAGAGCATATATAATTCAACTGTGGATGGAGTTCAGAATTGGAATTTGAAATACACAGAGTACAGCTTGGACATTAATGGTCATCATGTATTGCTGAGCTACATTACATGTATCTGGATTCTGCATGGACAAATATCTTGATTCATTGATGTATTGAATAGGTATAAACATGGGGCTGGCCTGATTATAATGTGCAACTATTTTTATATAATTGAAGTAAAATTATTAAAATAAGGAATTCCACTCCCATTCCTTACTGGTATGATTTGATTGTGAAATGATTACTACTTATAGCACATATGTTAGGTGGAGAAAAATGTTTATTGATTTTGAATTGGGTAAAAAATAAGACTTAAATACAACATAATACATTATTATTGAAATTAATTAGATAATATTTTAAATGCCCTTATTGTTGACTTCTTTCTAATAATACACACACAAATAAGGTTCAATTCCGACTATCTAAACAATAATTAACTTTTGAGATATGATTCTTTTAAAATTTATATTATTTGATATTAGATTCATTATCATATTTCTCAATTACAAATCGTGTGATACAGTGGTGGCATCAATATTGCAATGTTCATTGAGATTGACAAAAAGCCAGTGGACAGCCAATCTCTATCAGTGTCAAGGCTGCTGAATTTGATTGTGTGTTAGAATCTTGAATACAATGTATTTGATTTGAATTTCATATTGAAAAATTAGACTTTTTAGTGCAAAATTTATATGATTTTGAACTTTCAATTATCAATATCTAGCTCTTAAGTGATGATATTTTATTAAGGTTCATATCAAACTGACTTGATTTAAAAGTTTAATCAGTTTGAATTCATTTAAATTGAATTTAAATCGAACTCAAGTTAAGAGAGTTGAATTGTTTTTTGAAATTGAGATAAACTCGAGTTAGAGCAAGTTTTACTTCTAATTCGCAAACTAGGCAAATAACTTAATTTAGTTTAGGTTTGACTCAAACTCAATTCTAATCATATCAAACAATTATCAAAATATTATTATTATATTTGTTATTTAGTAAAACGATATTACTTTATTAATGAGTCTCAATCTTAAACTACAAATCTCAGTCATAAATCTAGACTGAGTTTTAAATGTTGAGCTTGAAGACAAAATTAAACTTCCCTTAACTTTAAATTGGCAAACTCAAAACGAATTATTTTTTATTTAAACCAATTTCAACCCAAAAAACGTTTAGACTTGATTTGATTTACATTTACCCCCTTATAAACAAACTTATAATTATACGATTAAATTATTTAATTATTTAATTATTATTGTATCAATAATTCAAAATCACTCATCGATAATTCATTTATACTTATTAATACTTACCAATCCCCTTAGATAGAGGTGTGGCAAGGTCAAGTAAGATAAAGGAAGAACGAACCTTTAAAGACATGAAATGAATATTCCTTGCTTTATTTCATTATCATGACCTACTATGCGTGAGGCATCAGAAAACCACATTCAAGTCACCAAACTTATTCTTCTACCCAATTCATTCAAGACAGCTGAAGCCTGAAGCAATCCTGTGATCACATTTACATTCCGTGTTCCAGATACCCATCATCCATTACTTACAAGTCACAACTTGCTAATAATTTCTCATGAATCTTTTTACAGAGCAAAACCAACAGAATTCCTCCAAGGAATCTAATAAATAAATGGCAAATCTAATACAAAGACTCAGAGCAAAATTGAGAGGGGGTAGTCGCCAGGTTCACATCATAATGTAAGAGCCACCTGCCCTACTCTCAACTGATGCAAAAAAGTCTAGTGATGCATACTTATCCAACCCTGCATATTCAATCTGAATATGTTGACATTGCTTAATGATTGCTGGTTTTATTAGCACATGATGAGAGGGATGTGAAAGCTAAATATAACAAAAATCACAATGCTGAAATATCGTCATTAAATGATTTTAAATTAGAGATAACATGTTTTTACAAGTTACGCTATTCATGCAATTAATAAGAGAAACTATCAGCTCAAAAGGGCCAAAATCTGACGCACCATGTGCCAATTGCCAACCAATGCCAGAGATCTGTGGGGTTTGTGGCGAGATGTACTCTAATCAATCAATTATATTGCCGAAAAATATCAATCAATATATTCTTTCAAGGAAAATCCCCGGTCATGTTTTCTATAAAAAGAGTCCACCTTGATGGAAATGGAGATTTTATATCTATTTTATAAACATAACAGCTTGGGCTTTGAGAGGAAATGTCTTGTATGTCTATGAGGACAAAGAGAAAGTTGCAATATAAAATTTTCTGTCGGGTAAGGCTGTCAACAAATAAAATAATAGAAAGTCAGATTTCCAATTCCATGTTAACACTTGATTCACAAACTAAATCATGAAAAAAAAAAAAAAGAGTTCTGTTAAAAAATGAAGGTTAGTCAGATGAAAAACTCATTTACAGTTAGACACGGATATGACGTTGTTACCGTGGTTCAGCAAGTTCCATTGCTTCAATGATTAATGATGATTCTTCTTGGATATCATTGTCTTGTCTTGCCAAGATTGGTTCCACCTTGTGTTTCCTCAATTCCTGCCTCCCCAACAAGAACTCCCAGGACCTTCAAGGCTTCTCACATGTTTGGGCAGAGGTTAGGATGTGTTCAAGTACACTGCAGAGCCAACTCTACAGCTTTTTCCAATTCCATTAAATTGGACTGTCCCTTCAGATCCCTATCTACTGGCATTTCTAGCCTCCTTTTTTCATCTAAGGTTCTAACCTGCTTAAATTATGTGAAAAAAGTTTAATAAGCAAAGGATAGGATTTGAGTTAACTTCGTTGTAGTTTATAAACTGAGACACATAGTGAGCATTTAAGAACAGAATACACCGTTACAAAGATTTAATAGTTACTGGTATTATTGTTCCATCCTTGGGCTGGAGAGATGCTCTGTTGGCAGCCTAAGCATTAAGTAGGATAAAGGAGCGACATTTCACTTGTATGTGGTTGTTTTAATGCCTAGCACCACATGTTATCTATCATGTATCTCCCCACTAGCAGCTTTCTCAAAGGATGGACTGAAGGTGTACTTATCCAGTCAAGAAACATTCCCCTGTGGACCTGCTCATTGCTAGCATCTAATGCCTTTTGCCCAGTGATAAGTTCCAAAAGTAGGATACCAAAACCAAAGACACCAGTTTTTTCTGAAGATTGGAGAGTTGAAAGATACTCTGCAGTAATATGCCCAGCAGTTCCTCATACTGCAGTAGTAACCTGTGAATCTCTCTGATCTAACAGTTTAGGAAGACCAAAATCCCTGACAAACAGCTTCAAAACTTTCATCAAGCAAAATATTTGCAGGTTTAACATCCCTGTGAATTATTTTTGGATTACATTATTCATGCAAGTACAGAAGTCCAAGGGCAACTAGCTTTCATCTGTTACAATCCAGAAACGGCTTTGCCTGACCAGTTTCTGCCAAAGAGAACTAAGCCAATTAATAAATTGAAATTATACTCAATTTTAGTTTTAGCGGAAATAAGGGAACACAGATGGAATGCATTTTTAGTGCCCAATGTGGTATTAATCCAAACCATGCATATAAATTTGTATGATAAGCAGTTGCTATCTCTAATTCCGATATCCGGACATATAGTATGATGTTTGTTGAATTGATTGGAAAAGGGCCTATATGTTCAAGTATGCTTTTTGGGGAAGAACGCAGACAAGAATCTATTACCTATTCTGATAATAGATAAAATTTATATTTAAAGAAGATATATATTAATGATCTGTACCCATGAAAAAAACAATTTTATCAATTAATCAGTAGATGCAATTAGTAATCAACATTAGCTATGAAAATATTAGAATATTCAAAAATTAGCCTGAAGCCAACATCCTTTTACTGGAGTAAGCACATCAACAATATTAACAGATTCCAATGCAATGCTAATCTCTCAGCTTCAGTCAGAAACTGCATTTCTCCAGTGAAAGTTGGATCTTTTAACCTTTTAATGGCTACTCTTTCCTATTTGGAAAACATTTTTTAAATGCTACTCTATAACCTCCTTGCCACAGAATGTTTTTGGCACTAAAGTTTACAGTAGCAATTTGTAATTCATCAAATGAGAACCTCTTTTGACGACCAATATCAAATTCATAATCTTGCTGCATTGCAGATTTCAGATTATTAAATTTCTCACACCATTTACCATCTCAAAAGTGATTGGTTTGGTAAGAGAGCAGACAGTTCAGAGAGTACCATATGATGTAATGAGAAGACAAAATTTGAACCAATGCACCCAACAGACAAGCAACGTCACAGAAACAACAATTTTACAGCTCATGCCTACATCAACAGAAATCACCCATTGTTCGATACCCACTGGCTTTCGGAGTTAAACCTGTCTCTGTAGTTACAATCATCATCAATACCCATTCACATATTGAAGCTCGACAGATCTAAACAGTGTGACAGGTTATATGTAAATTACCCTTAGTGGTTTAGAAACACCCAAGCAAATTTGCTTAGACGGAGAAACGCAAAGAAATTTGTTCCCAGTAAAACTAGATAAAACCACACAGACCATATAATGGTGTTAGAAGTTGAAGAGTTTTGGTGAGATTTGAATGATTTCAGTCGAGAGAGGAGAGTTCGGGTCTATAAGATTTCCTGTGAAATTGCAGAAACTGCGGTTTAATTTATATAAATCTGGGCAATAATTTCACACAGGAGCACAGAAAACTTTAAGCCCTATCCAAATGTCATCAAGGTATCATTAAATATGCAAATGGCCAATGTAGCAAACTTGATCTGCCTTTTACTTACCATCAAAAACTAAACATATTATTGCAAGTTGCATTTGCATTTTGATTCATTAGTGAAGAATTCATAAACAAGCAATTGAGGAAATTATTGCATTTGAAAGAGCACAATCGTGAAGTACACACCAATTGTTCACCGTACATTCTATTGCATCAAACACCTTTTTATCTGCATTGAAATCTCATCATGCCAACAATGAAATAGTTAACAGATGATAACAGGCTAACAATTAGGCAAAGAATAATAAATCTATGATCAAAATCTCTTTCTACTACATGTCACCTATTTACCTTTTCCTAATATTTTGGGTGTCGGACCACCCAGATTATTGAAACATAAAATCCCTACAGAGGATTCAAAAGTATGAATCATAATTGTTATATTACACAATTTGAGAAAACAAACACAGTTGAAATGAAATGAAACGCATATGAGAAGAAAAGGCTTGTGAGATTAACCCGACATTAATATTAAAACTCAAAGACATATATGAGCGGCTTATAATGTAAAGCCTAGTCACAAAAAAGTTACTTGAGTAAGAAACCCCAAAGAACTTGGAATTTTTCCAGCAAGTTGGTTACCAGAAAGGTCAAGCGTTTGAAGCTGAGAAAGCATCCCTATCTCAGCTGGGATAGTACCACTTAAGTGATTATTATGCAACAACCTAAAAGAAAACGAGATTGATAGCACTGGTTGGTACAAATTCGCTATAAACTAAAGTAAAAAATTCACATAATGTTTCAAAATGTCAAAACAAAGAGACTAATTAGAATTAAATTATATAGAGCCAAACATAAATGCAAAGTGTAGAACTGACATTGTTCTTAGGTGAGTCAAGAATCCAAAACTGGAAGAAAGAAAGAAAGGGTTCCGGATAAACCCATACTAGCCATTTCACTACAAAGCAAAGCAACACAAAAAGTCTACAAAGAAAAGAAAATAACTTTATTACAATAAAGTAAAGTAGAAGAAATAATTGGAAATTGGAAACTTAATGCAGGGAAGTGACGAAACCCTCAGTAGAGCAACCAAGCAACCAGGATCCAAGTGCAAGGATCCACAAAATTTATATCCCAACCGTCCATTACATGTAACTCGTCGCTCATTTGCAGTAACTGATAAAAAGAACACAAAACAACATGAATAAAAAACAATTTAACGAAAGTCAACAAGTACAAAAATAACAATATTAAAAAAAAAAAAAAAAAAACCACAAACACACACACACACAAAAGAAAGGGCAGCACAATGACCTTCATATCATGGTTCCCGCCTTTAGGAGAAAGAAGATTGTAAAAGGCAGAAACTTTGGTGTGCCCACAAAAGAAAACGATGAAAAGAACCACAAATGCTGCCAACACCATTGACTTGGAACTCGGCAAAAAACAACACTACAAAAACCCACTAAACTCACTTTTTCGCTTACGAGTAAAACTCCAACGAGTGGAGTCCCGAGTCGTAGTCCACTGAGTTGTTTTTGGTTGCCTCGATGAGATAAATAAATTAATAAAATTTCAAGATAATCGTAAGACCAGGCAGGCCAGGAGAGTGGCTTTGATATGAAAGCGGAAAAGAATCTCGAGATTCGTAAATGACACAGACTGTCGCCTTGCCCTTGTCCGACATGTGACTTAGTTACGATGATTGTGTTGGTGCCGGTGATTTCTCTTACTTTCGCCATACACTGGCAATGCACAGCTCAGATCGTACATACCTCCATGATTTGTGATACTTGGTCGACAATACATGCAAATAAATGCTCGTGAGTATAGTTCTAGGATTTACCCGCAGCTAGTGGAAGGCACGACCATACATGTTTCTGAAATTTGGACTCTTACCGGGCGGATCATGAATGGAAGAACAAACAAACGAACGCCGTTCGAAAGATCAAAAGGGCCATGTGTGTTTAAACACTACCTAAACATTTTATGCATATGTATGTTAAAACGACGCGATGAAACTTAGAAACAAAACGCTGAAAGGATAAAGCATCTTGCAATAACATTACTTTGCACAAACAAGAAGAGAGACAACAATTGTCTGCAATTGGACGTCAGTCATCATCACAAACCACAACAAAAACCAAATGACATCAACAACCAAACCTGACCACAAACAACATTGCCCAGCCCCTTGCTTCGGGCCACTATATTAGGGGCTTCTTTTAACTCCTAGCTACAAATACATTTCTCCTCGAGTTTTTTTTCCCCCTCTACTAGCAGCTGTTTTCTGATAAGTCCACCTTATCACCCTAGCCTATCTTTTACTATCAAACATGTACATAAACAAATGGGCACTTGGACAGAAGAAGGGGGATTGAAGAAGAGAAAGGGCGGCCATCCACCTGCCCCAGACTGCCTGGCAGAGCAAGAAATGATGCTGGTCAAGCCTCCATACGTGGTAGTCAAACACAAGGATAGAATTCCCTTCGTGTCACACATTAACAAGTAGACATCACTTCCACTTTACTGAACTGAATCTATGTCCCAGCTGGATGCAAGAAATTTAGACCTAATTGCCGTTTCACATGGTCTGGTATCAGCTTATTAACAAGCTCCGGAGATGCCCCAGATAACTGTTATAAAAATAAAACTATTGATAAGCATTTAGCATGCACTTTATCAGGAATCTTTACGGAAAATTGTTCATAATGAATCGAAAGAAACAAAAATATCTTGTGCCTTTGCATGTCTTTATACTTACAGACAGAATATGCTCAAAAACAAAATAAAGATATAAATGTTAAAAAGGTTAGAAATATACTTCTTGCTTAAAGTTGAATAGAGTAGGTAGAGGGCGTCCATTTGGTAGGCGCACATTGGGTTCACGCAGTTCGTCAAAGAAAGGGTGTGCACATGCTTCTAGCTGCCATAACAAAGGCATATCAAATCAGAATAGATATTAAGCAGGAAAAACTTAGTTAAAGAGAAAAATATTTTGGCAAAATACAGATTTTGGAACCAAGGACTGAAAAATGTGCCCCTCTTCAGCACTGAGCTATATTAAACTAATCCTCATACATACCCATACAGGGAAAATGTCATTAAACTCACCGCCGTGCATCTAAGACTTGGTGAATATTGAAGCAGTCGAGATGCCAGATCAATTGCCTCTGGAGGCATCCTTTCATGGAAAACCTAAAATACAAGAACTATGTAAAAGGGTACATTGAAACAAAAATAAGAATCTCCAAAATTCAAATGAGCCACTTATATATCAAAAGGATCATAAAATGCAAACCTTGTGCCAAGGATGAGCTTTAATCTGTGGAAACCTAAAATCGGTATAATTTGGATTCATGCAGCGAATTTCTTCACGAGTGGGTGTACCAAGAACCTGAAGAATAAAATGCAGGGTGTTGGCTTATGATTATAAAATTGCATTATTTCAAAACTAATGAGCAAAATGTACCTTGATAATCTCTACAAGCTGGTCGACAGCATTTTCTCCAGGAAACAGTGGCTACAAAAAGTTCAAAATTATTAGAAGTCAGCCAAACACAGCTTCCCTAGAGAATTAAGAACAAAATTCGAAAGCATATCAAAATTGCTAACCTGTCCCAAAAGAAGTTCCGCAAGCACACAACCAGCTGACCATATGTCAATTGAGGTTGTATATTCTGTAGCACCAAATATGAGTTCTGGAGCTCGATAGAAACGTGAACATATGTATGCAATGTTAGCTTCGCCATTGACCTGATCATAAATGGTTTGATGGTTAATCCATGAAACAAAATACAGAAAACTAGCATTAAAATAACAGAATGGAACAATACAATACTATGTTCCTTAATATCACTTGCAAATGTACAAGGAAAATTTTTCATCTCCCTCACAGTGACTGCAAATTTCTGGAAACAATTCATGTCTAGCTATTATAAGCAATATTCTTCAAGCTTAACCAAGCAGGAACCTTGAAAATGTACATTAAAAATCAAATATATCCTCATCAACTGTTAAAGATCACCATTACCATTGTCAAGATAATTGAACTTCCATAGAACATTAGATTTATTTCAATTGGAAGGAAAGATAAATCAAAACAACATTAAATCAAAGGACACCAAGAGGCACCCGGCTGATACTACCATGACCCTCTTCTTTAAGTGGAAAGGAGAAGAGTAATTAACAGATTATTTCACAGCCTCTACGGACATGCGACTTGAGAATCATATATACTGAAAATAAGATGACCAACTAATATGCAACTACATTTCTAAAATGGTAAAAAAAAGAAGAAAGATACACAATAAGCCAAACTAATGCAGGTGAAAACTTCTATGAATTTAACACATGAAGGAGCCAAGAAGTTTCTTAACAAACAGGAGGATAAATTAAATATTATTGTTCCCCACCATTGCTAAGGTCAGTTTGACAGTGACAATGCATTCAAAAAAGCATATTGCAAAATCATTCTATGGGAATTACTATTGCTCAAGATGATAACAACCAACTACCTCGAAAATGATTCTGAACTAAAAATGTCATGCACATGAAATCAATCACATCAGTTATGGCCTAACTAAATTGTAGAAATGAGGGATCGGCATACCAGCTGTTTTGCACTTCCAAAATCGCAAATCTTAACCTGGTGTGTAAGAGGATCAACCTGTAGACACAACATTGACTTTAGTAACAAAAATAAAAAATAAAATAACTACCTTCAGCAACTTCATAGTAGGAGAAGCATACCAAAAGGTTTTGAGGCTTCAAATCCCTGTGGCAAACTCCAGCAACGGTATGAATATATGCCAGTCCTCTGAAAATCTGAAAGACAAACCTAATTTTCATAAGATGTAGATATGGCAACAAACCAACCTCATCAGAGAGCAGTTTGCATACCTGATACGTATAAAGTTTCACATAGATGAGAGGCATTCTCTGATTGGCACTGCTGTAATGCTTCAAAACTCTATACATGCTCTCAGATACATATTCCATTACCAAGTTGAGGAAGAGTTCATTTTTACTGGTAGTTGAAAAAAAGCAGTGCTTCAAAGAAATCACATTAGGATGATCCATCACTCGCATTAATTGTAGTTCACGATTCTTATATCTTCTGTCCTGCAAAACCTTCTTTATCGCAACAGTCTCCCCAGTTTCCAAGCATTTTGCCTGTGAAAATTCAAATACAGTTAGAACAAGAAACGAGACCCATAAAAAGTTCTCCGTTTCTTATAAACACAACGTTTCCTTACCTGGAAAACAATTCCGAATGACCCAGTTCCCACAACACGCTCTGCCATGTAGCTGATGGTCTGAAGAAGCAACAAACCATAAACATAAACTTCACTTCCAGTCGAAAAAGAAAAGTAGGATTCAGTTTGTAGGTAAGTTACTAAGCCGAATCCAGTTAAGAATATATGAATTTTCAACTCAATCGATAACTGAAGACAGACAATCACATAAAGGGTAAAAAGCTTTACCTGCTTGGGCTCTCCATTTTTTCCTCCAATGGTGGTAGATATGATATGACCCGTGACCGGATCATTTGAATCCACAACAGCGGCCGACATTTCCTGCAAAACAGTTTCAACTAAATCAAATTCTGCTGGATTATAAATCTACTAAATAAAATAAACAAACAGCATAAACACGAAAAGATAAGTATGATCTGACAGATTCACGAAAGATAATCACTTGATGCAAATAAAACTTCAACCCATCTCAAATCACAGATCAGAATACATAATTAAGTATCATAATTAAGCTCAAACAAAAAGGAAAGAAAATTAGCCGCAACTACACGACAGCACCAGATCTAAGATCCAAACAAACTCAACATAAGAAACTTAAAAGCAATCATTTTACAAACTCCCAAAGCTAATTCGATATCTTAAAAAATAGAGATATCAACCGAGAAAAAACCAATTAGAAAATAAAAAATCCCAAAAAAGTTCCACCCATTTCGGCCTGAAAACGAAGAAAGAAAATGAAAAAAAAAAAGAAAAAAGAAAATCCATAAACAAACTCAAAACAACTCAAGAAAAAAACATCTTTTTATCAGGTTTGTCAATGCGGCGAGTAAGATGAAAATTTGAAGAAGAAATGAGATACCTTGTCGTCAGCCATGAAAATAAGATTAAGAAGAGGGATAGAGGGAGAGAAGGGGGGATGGATTTAACTGTTCAACGGAGGAGAACGAAGGAAAAGAGATAGGTGGTGGTGGTGGTGAAGATGATCATGGCGACGGAGAGAGAAAAAGAGAGAGAAAGGTTGAAGAGAATGAGAAGAAGATGCAGATGGAGATGGAAATGGAGGACCCAGGCAGAGACTACAACAAGCCCATGTGAATCCAGCTCCTCCTTTTTTTGTTTGTTTTTTGTTTTCCCTTCTTCTTCTTCCCTTTCTCTGTCCACTTTCCATTCTCTTCGCTTTCTTCTTTTTCCCTTGTCTGAATTCCGAGAATGCCATTCGGATTTTATCTTAATTACAAGAATGGCATTCCATTTTTGTGCTGTAGTGTATTTCCCATCCATAAATGACAAATTTATTAAATTCTTACACACCCCTCATCTTTAATAAAATTATAATAGATCACAGGTGTTCCAAAAAAATAATCAAATAATATTTAACTAAATTTTAATTCAAACTAAATCATAAATCTGTGAGTTTATCTAGTTAACAGATAATAAATTTAAATTTAAACTTAATTTGATAATTATTAATTAAATTTAAATCAATTAATAACAATAAATTAAGGTGGAAAAATCAATTTAATAAGTTGATAATTACATAATAATTAAATTGGTTAGTTGATGTTGAAATAAGTTTGTAGATGTGGTGGGATCCATTGAATTGATGGAAGGTAGAGTTTGGCAAGAAAAATTAAAAAAAAAAAAAATTGGGGGTTCTAAAATTTAGCATCCCAATGGTGGACTTAGGGGCAAATTTCATTAAAAATAAAATATTCTTCATTCAAAAGGAGTAGATTGACCTTTCCATAAATGAGTCTTTATGCTAATTTCCTCTTTGTTCAAGATTATCATTACTTTTTGTCTACCATAAATGCTATAAACCAAAGGAGAGATCAAGACGAAATTCATTTTTTGCCCTTGATCTCCATCTAAAACAAAATACAATATTGACAATTTTTTTATTTTTCAGAATTTAAATTCCTTAAACAGTGGTAAAAAAAAAAAACTCAATTATTATATGATGATGATGATGATGATGGCCAGGTTGACATGCATGGGAAGCATCTTAGCATGCATTTCCTTATCATCATTCCTCTTTTGAAAATGCTGTCTTTCTTCATCGAAGCCTCCCATGTCATATGTTCATGTATATCAAATCAAATTAATTTAAACTTAAATTTATATTTGATTCGAGGGAAGTAAATTAGAGTGAGAATTGTTTAGACTTGGGTGGTCTGCATCCTCAGACATTCCGTATATGATGTGATTAAAAGCCCTGAAACAAAGATTAGTATTATTTCTTTTTTATGAGGAAGTGGGTCAATCGCAAATTTATATGATAAATTACCCTAACCCATTAATATTGGTGACTGAAATGTATCAAGTCCAGGTCCATTCCCCTAAAAAAAGTAGACCAAAAAGGGGGACTGAGCCAATTTTTAAGACAGTTTTTAGGTTCAAAATTTACCTTTCGGTCACTTTATTTATTCATGTTTGGGCAGAGTCTAGAACTTTTGATAATTGAGCAGAAAATGAGAAGGTTTGAAAAGGGGGTTTTGACGTTGATAATCTTACTGTTTCCCAGAAAATTTACTGTTGTTTTCTTGACCAGAATCAGCATCGGAATGGTTGAGTCGGTGGTGGGTTTGGGTCAGAGTCAAAAAACTGGGACTAATTTTTGGTAGCAGGCAGGTACGACGAGTCCCACGTATCGCCTACTGTGATGCTCGTACACCAGAGCTTAACTTCACCATCAGAGTGGCTAGACGACACGTGTCCATATCGGGATTGGACTTGATGTATATTCGGATACAATCAATTCACATACAGTAACAGCCAATTATAGCTTCATTGCGGGCCAGATTGGGCTATTGGATGACAGCCCAAGTTTCAACTTATGTGACTGTAGACCGTGCTTTGAAGTTTGGGCTGGGCCTAAATTCACAATTGTTTCCTAAACGACATCGCAGCAAGCTTACCCCATAATTATCAAAACGACACAACGTTACATTACTACTGACTTCTGATTGCAAAACGATAGTGTGTTGAAACGGGGGAAAAAAACAAAAAAATTAATGAAACGGTGCGTGTTGGGTTCTTCATCACTGTGACTCGCTGGTATATTCTTGAATTTTTAACATATTTTGAGGTGCAGATTCATCAAGCTGCTTCAATATTGATCAAGAGGATAAGAAAATATCAATCTGCGAGCGGTATGCTGGACAAGCAATTGCTTGGAAAGTTCATGACCAACACTGCCTCCAAATATCATGGCATTGCAAGAGGTCCATCCAGATATCTTGCTTTACACTTGGGATTTGAAGAGGACATGGTAGGTTACTCCCAGGGTGATTTTGGAGGTGGAGAAAATGAGACAAAGGAACTTCAATCATACAGAGAAATCCATTTCCCTCTGCTGATTGAACACTTGAAGAACGCAAAGTGTGACTTTTATAAGCTTTCTCAAACTTTATTTCAACAAACACTAAATATTTTGCTGATCTGCCTCCTATAACTTAGTGATGTTTGCAGGCCAATTTCTCCGGCAGAACCGAGAAAGCGGGGGGGGAGCGGCGCTTATTCTATCTGGTATTTGGTTATAAACGTGGAACTTACATTTATCTAGCTGGCTCTTATATATGTGGAGGAAGATCCAGGATGGATCCCTTCCCCAGTAAGCTTCAACCTTCTAAGAATTTCTCATCTCAGGTAGAGTACCATAAACAAATTCAAAAAAATCTTTAAGACTTCTACTACCAGCATAACTTTGTACATGCTACTTAAACATGCTTAAATAATCACTCTATCACCAATATTTGAATTTTGAATATTGCCTGAAGTAACGTGTAGAGAATTACTGTGCAGCTGGCAGCACTGGATTTCATTGCCTGTACTACAGCTGATGTCTTTGCCATGGCTGATTCTGGAAGCCAACTATCATCTCTCTGGATTCCGAACTTGCTATGGTGGTGGGCATGCTCCTAACTTAAGACCTAATAAGGAAAGGCTTGCGGCAATTTTGAATGAGAAGAGCACCATCATAGGATGGAATGATTTTGAACATAGAGTACAGATGATTGAGGAAGGTCAAAGGGTGTGTACTTTGCAGAATAAGTTAAGTCAGCTGCACTGGTGGTGAAATTACATTCATTCTAAAAATAAATCGACTAGGGTTATTGGATTAAAATCAAATAACCCAAGTGAAATATACATGAGGATAGCAAAAGAACGAAGAGAAAAACGGAGTTGTCATTTCTCTGCCATACAATAAACAAAGGATCTCTGTTTCACTCTTCTCTGCAGAACTCAGTTGGATAAATCACATATCCCTTATCTGGAGACGGTGCTCTTGATCTCACGTGTCTCTTGAAATTGCACTTCTTTATGAAGGAGGGAAGAAGCGATTGAGATTGAAAGGGAGGGTGTAAAACTCCTCATTCCGGGGGTCTCCTTTAAATGTTCGGAATGTCACCCACCAGGGCATGCCTCTGTCTTTGGCACTGTCCTTGTAGTCAAGTGTGTTGTCTAGGAAAACGGCGACTAACAGTGCAACAGTTGGAGATGAGAAGAATATGGTATTCAGGAAATCATTGAACTGGCCCACCAACAAAATAGAAGTTTAGATTGGGATTTTCGGGATAACAGTTAGCAAAAGCACTTCAGAAACCATCTATACCAATTGTTTTTATAAGCTTTTTGAGGTGCTAAGAATTATGTGTGGAAAACAACTGGCAGAGAATGTAACAAGTTGTTAAGTGCTTAGAGTTTTAAGCATTAATAGCAAACATGTATAACAAATAACTCACCCATTCAGCTTTAGAGTGAGCAGGGCCGTGAAGAGCCTTGGCAGTGTATTCACGGAAGTATTCAGGAATAGACAAACCCAAGAAGAGGGCAACACCAATGATGAAGAGGTTCCTCATTGAGTTCATGTTTGTGAATTGCAAAAATGACAGCCCAACAGACGCTTCAAACAAGAACAGAGCAACCATGAGATACTGAATGAAGAAGACCAGTTTATGCAAAACTGTAACTGAAAGGAAACCAGCACCCACCAACAAGACCAAACAAAACACAGTACACAGCAGCAAATATTGTGAAGGGGATTGACGCAAACAAGGCTCCAAATTTTCCTGCAGGAATCAAGAATTCAACTTCACTATCAAAAAGCAGAATCAAGGAGTTAGAATTCATAAATAGGGTCTGCAATAGCTGTGACAAACCTAATATTGAGAAGAATATCATAAAGCCAGCTGAAATTTGAATGACCCTGCGGCTTCCAATACGAGTGCTTCCAAGCAGCCCCACATTTTCTCTGTTGTTTTCTAAAAAATTAATCTAGCTACACTGAAAGCAAGAATTTTGAAGTAAAGGAAAAACACTTACACAGAGACTGAAGAACCAGTCAAAGTTCCAAAGAGTCCATCCAGTAGGATCCCTATTCCCTGCCAGCCTATACCACGGCTAAGTACATGAGCTGGAGGCGGTGTGGCACTTGCTAGACGTGATGCAGCCTTGTATGCTCCAGTTGACTGTTAAGATGAACTTCACTTTCACTGTCATGGCTAAAAAATTTCAGTTTTCACTGAATCTTAAAACTAAACAGGTAATACGGTAATACCTCAATCAATGAAACTAGAACAGCAGCCATCATCCCAAAAGCATGACCAGCATCAAATGTAGGAGCACCCCATTGAAGAGGATATGGGATTTTTATCCTGGTTGCAACAAATTTCAAGGTCAAAAAGCATCAGCTAAAGGATTGACATTAATAAAGCAATAGCAATAGCCAGTTAGTGCCACTTCTAGACAACTTTCAAATTTTCATTTGTACACTATAACATATCCCCTTGTGTGGTCCTTTTAAGCTTCTAATTATTTGAAGAACAAAAAAATTTGAAAAGATTTTCCTGTCTTTTTCAGGAGAAGTTTCCTTTACTGACAACATCAACTCCACATTACCAAAGAAGATGTTTATAAAGTATATCTTAGGCTGACCTACCAAAAAAGGTTTGGCTCAACCATGTCATGGATATATTACCAGGATATTCTCCTAGGAAAATTGAAAATGTAGAACATATATTCAATCATCTGTCTTAGTGTAGGTATTCACTGAGATTGTTTCAGTACAAACCATGGGGCAGTAGAAATCAGGTTGGCCTTGTCAGTTCGGCAATTCAATTGGGTAAGTTCTGGATGATGTTTATATGCGCCACTGGCTGTCAGGAGGTGTGCGTATGCCCATATTACTGTGACAGATATCAGAAGAGCAAACCTCTCCATAATTGGCAATTGTCTTGTAAGAAAATTCTTCAAGTACTACAACAGAACACAAGACCGAATTAGAAAATCAGCTTGCATTCATAATAGCTCTTAATTTCTTTTGCAAATAAAAATGTAATTAGGCACAAGCAAATGCATTTGACAAAATATCTAAAAGTTTTGCCAGCCAGAATGCTTTTTCTTATTCCAAGTTATCATGAAATATTCACTTGTTAATTCTTTTAAATTGTCTTCAGGGGAATTTTCAAGCATCACAAACATTTCAAATTACATTTATTGGTAGCTATAATAACCCGAAGTTTTTGTCTGAAAAACTTTGCTCTTAAAATCTCTATTAGCTACACATGGCATCATTTTCCCTAAAAATGTGCAACTTCCATTTTCTTATTAATCTGATGTAACCAATTCTGCAATGTGAAATGTTGGTAATTACATGTAATTTTGCATAATAAAAGAAAGGACTAACACCTGTGACAAGGCGATAAATAGTATTAGCATAGGAATGCCAATTTCCACACACCTCCCAACCTGAAAGATAAAAAAATTAAGGGAAAAAACGTTAACTGCATGAGGCATTTTAATCTTTCATCTCCATTTGTGAAAATTATAGCATCAAAATAGTTTCGCTGATGATCGTTACTATACCACCGGAAAGCCTCTATCAAACAGGCCAAAGCCCACCAAAGCAATAACCGGAACCATTCCAAGGGGGCTGAAGAACCTGGAAGGCAAATTTGTTCTTATTTAATCTATGAACTGTGGGAAATATAGAAGATTGTTGAAACTTCAGTTCAGATAAAATTTTCACCTGGAACAGATGCCCCACAGTTGGCTGTATCCAAGAATGATTTGTATGCTTGATGCCACTATTAGAGCACCTTGAACTGCTCTCATTGTATTCAGAAATCGCTGAACACAAAAACAAAATCATTACTTATTTTTATAACAAAACTTACTTCTCACTATCAATAAAACCAAGATTTGGAATTAGACTAACCACATGATGATCCTCAATGCTCGCCAATGATGGATCATGAATTATTGATATAATTGGAACCATAAACGCATAGGAGCCTCCAATGACAGTCGGTAGCCTGGTTCCAAACAGTGTTTGTAGAAGTGTATTAATCCCTTCTACAAAAAGAAGTGTCTGCACCACCCTCTCTTTATCACCCTGAACCATCATCACAGTTAACAAAGAAAGACACTTAAAAAAAAAAGTCATGTAAAAGTAAGGCACTTAATATATAAATTTTCAACTGACTCACATCAGTGCCTCCCATTAAAGGAACAAGAAACGAAGGGATCATAACAGCTGTTCCAAGAGCCAAAATGTAATGCTGAAATCCCAAAATTATAGCCTCTCCTGCATTCAAAAGCATAGAAAAACAAACAAAAAACCAAAACGAGGCAAAAAGCACTCAGCCCAATCAATGAGTTAATGAAACGAAAAGATTGAAGACTAAAAATGGACAACATACCCCAAGAGGGATTGGAGTCAATACAGTACTCTAAGCCTTGAAGCTGGTCCATTGGTGGATGACTAATCTCTTCAGGTTTTGGAGCTGCCATGGCTTTCTTTAGCTCGTAAGCTCAAATGGGTATCTAACAAATGAATCAAAGAATGATTCAGATTGAAAAAGAAAAAGAAACAGAGAGAGTGAGAAAGAGAAATGAGAAGCAGCCTCAAAGTGTTTTACGTAATGAAAGCAATAGAATTGATAGATAAAGCAATGGAAAAGAAAAGAGAAAAAAAAAGCAAGAAAAAAGAAAAAGAATCAAAGATAGTGAAAAGAAGAGAAGAGTAAGCAAAAGTCTAAGAGAGAAGTAGAAAGAAAGTGAAAAATTAAGCACTTGGCGCCCACAACACTAAAGGTTTTCCCTGTAAATCACCGTCTGCTTTTAATTTTATACAAAAGTTGCCGTTAACATTTCCCATACCCCAAAATGCCCTTTAAGGAACTTCCAAACTCAAATGTAACCGTTGCTTGCTTCCTCTGTGTTTCATTACACTTTACAACTCAACTCCTTAAATATTCTCTGAGATTCATTTGTGAATATATATTTTTATATATCATTAAGAAGCACGCATCTTTAATTTGAGGCTTGTGTATTTGACTGTTACAGTTATAGGTTTGGTTGAAGAATCATGCGGTCAACTTATCTTTCTTCTTCCTTTTTCTCTTCCTTTTGAGCCTCCACGGATAGAGTCAAAACTCGTTACTCTTTAAATTTGTTTGCTACACTAATGACAATCTGAATAATCAAAAATTATTCTCAACCATAAAATGGGGAGTTCTATTTCTCGAGGAATCTTTATATTTCAAGTGATAGGTTGAATTATCTCCGAGAATTATCCTTTTGACTAAATAGATGAGAACCCTGGTTTCTATTATCGACCCACAAGATAAATCCGGAGTGTCAACTTCAGCAATTTGTTAATTCATGTCATTTGTGGATGAAGAATATGTGAAATTGCAGAAATTAGATTTCGCAGGATTCAAACCCTAAACCATACCTACTTCTCTGTATTGTTTGGTAGTTGGTGTGTGCATGTGTGGTAGATCGGAAGAACCGTTAATCGTTCAGAGTACGGATCTCTTACACCCTAACGTCTCTAAATTGAAGCCAAGACAAACAAGCAGCTTCGAAATGTGAGCCCCCATCCAGTTTTCCCTTTTCCCCTGCAACTTTCACGCTATTTACGCCTCTGTCCCACATCCTGTCATCTTTCCATCAATGAAAAGAGTTTATTCGAGCTCATCTTTTGAGATAGTGCAATGCTGCCTGATGCTTTTTGGGTTCCAACTTTTTACCGAAAGAGCAAACTAGGATTTAGATTCATGAAAACCTAATATTTGAAAACTGTGACAAAACAAATCACAAGTTGAGATGGCCGAGTTGGTCTAAGGCGCCAGATTAAGGTTCTGGTCCGAAAGGGCGTGGGTTCAAATCCCACTCTCAACAAATTTGTTGTTTGTCATAATATTAGCCCCTGAATAATTTTAAAAAACACTGTTTCACCCCCCCCCCCCCCCCTCCTCTTATAATGACTACAACCCCTGAAAAGAATATTAAAATTACACTTGTCCCCTTAGGATTTAAATTTTTACACAGTATCTCCCGGGGTTGAATATAAAAACCATATTCTTCCGGACAGTCATTTCTTATTAGATCCCCAATAGCACCATTTTAATTGTTCCAGAAATAGTAGAATTTCTCTCCGCAAATCCGAGAAACAAATTAACTTTTGGGTGTGTGCTAGAATAGCGTGGGTCAAAGACTTCCTTTGAATAATTGCATTTCTTCGGCCAGGTGATACGATTTTGACTGTGACTGTGAGCAAGGACTGAAAGTAAAAGACAAATCTAAAATATTGCTTCGTGACTTTGTTCTGAATATGCATGCTGCTTTTTGGCAAATCATGTCTACTTTTTCAACATCACTAGGGTCTCGAACAAAGCTGGAGAGCAACAATACCCATTTTTCAACACAATTACTTCTGCAATTGCTTTCCTCTAAAAGTGCCATTGAACTGCAGATAAGTTGGCAACAGCTGTTAATACTTACTACCAATTATATAAATACCACCCCTTCCAGCATGTTAGGCCTCAATCTTGGGATTCCCGTATAAATTTTTTTTTGAAATCATCTTCCAGCACTGGAGCTTGTTACATATGTGGGGGAGGGAGAGGACTTTGAAGCTGAACAAAGTCTAACACAATCATGGCCAGGAAGTCAATAACTTTGTCCCAAATTAGTGCCTATGGATTCCATTATAAACGGCTCAAGATCTTCTGTCCAACATCCTTTCACTAGATCTTCTTTCTTCTGCTTCTCTCCGTCTTTGTTGCCTGGCGTTTTATGAAACAGATACATGAGCAACGGCGTCCTTAAAAAGCTTAGCTGCAAGGAAATAAAATGCTAAGGAAAATATATGTATGATTTTTATTTTTGTAACCAAAAATTTCTTGACCTTATGTTTCCATCAAGTTCTAAACTAGAAGCTACTCAGACTCTACAACCTTGGTGCCCTGGTGGCGAATAAACTTGTGCAACATAAAATTCCAAGTAAATCAGGGCGGATATGAACAACAAATATTTATAATGATATATCAATAATCCAAAGGTTAAATTTCATTCAAGGTTCTGCAGTACTGCAATAGCAGAAACATTCATGATTCTGCTAAGATCACTAGATCAAATCTATCCTTTAACCATTGGAAGTTCTAAAATTTAGCATTTTCTCCTATGGATATAAATATAAATGGGAACAAAGGAATGACAAGAAGGAGCTGGCCTATCTAAAATTGTGAAAATGGCATTTAAATCTTCCTTCAGACACAACCTGATTTTCAAACTTGATAAGGACAGCTTCCCTTTTTATCCAATTATTGTAATAAATAGATATTTGGTATGCATGTGGGTATGACACTGACATATTGCAAAAAGATATGTCAAAGTAGAGAATTGACATTTTTTAATACAAAAATTATCAAAATTCGCAAGGCATAATGACATATTTTAGTCATCACCAAATTAAACAGCCAAGTAAAATTGAATCACTAGTTTGCTATTCATATCAAAACTCTAAGAGAGTGTTTGAAGGAGCTATGCTATTGAAAATGGTAGGAGCATCAACATTAGCTCAAGAGTACAAGACAGTACCTTAAAAACCTAAAAGATGCCCTTTTCAATTTAAGATTTTTTTTAATGTTTCCCTCATAACAATGGCCATTAAAATTCAAAGTCACGAAGTGAACACATTACATAATGTCCACTTCAACAAAGTTAAGAGAAAAGTTCTAGGAAGAAAAATCAGAGAAAGATGTGAGAGAATAAATCTTCCAAGAAAAACTTACGCAAAAGCAGTGTATCCAGAGCCAGCATTAGCAGAGGATAAAATTGCAGCATGAGCCCCAACTGCAGACAGAGAATCCTGCCCCAATGTAGATAGAGTATTCCTTCGATCACCATCCACCTGACACAAATAAACCAATAAAAGTGATATAAATCTAGACCATGAATATCTTTTAAGGCCAGGGCGAAAAAAGTGAGACAAAAACTGTAAGCATAGGTGAGAACCTTGTCCCACTTTGATTTCTTGTTTTGTCTACCATCCCTTGCAACAGCATCATTTGCATTCAGCACTGGATTCAATCCAGAAACTGCAGCTGAGACACCAGCATAATCAATTAAAATATACAAATACTATTGGACATAAATTAAACATTATCTTGAATAGAATCTTCATGCACCTGGAACAGGTATATTAGGTTT
>JAJEJH010000622.1:121425-152516 GCA_026122585.1 Anacardium occidentale
ATAATGATATATCAATAATCCAAAGGTTAAATTTCATTCAAGGTTCTGCAGTACTGCAATAGCAGAAACATTCATGATTCTGCTAAGATCACTAGATCAAATCTATCCTTTAACCATTGGAAGTTCTAAAATTTAGCATTTTCTCCTATGGATATAAATATAAATGGGAACAAAGGAATGACAAGAAGGAGCTGGCCTATCTAAAATTGTGAAAATGGCATTTAAATCTTCCTTCAGACACAACCTGATTTTCAAACTTGATAAGGACAGCTTCCCTTTTTATCCAATTATTGTAATAAATAGATATTTGGTATGCATGTGGGTATGACACTGACATATTGCAAAAAGATATGTCAAAGTAGAGAATTGACATTTTTTAATACAAAAATTATCAAAATTCGCAAGGCATAATGACATATTTTAGTCATCACCAAATTAAACAGCCAAGTAAAATTGAATCACTAGTTTGCTATTCATATCAAAACTCTAAGAGAGTGTTTGAAGGAGCTATGCTATTGAAAATGGTAGGAGCATCAACATTAGCTCAAGAGTACAAGACAGTACCTTAAAAACCTAAAAGATGCCCTTTTCAATTTAAGATTTTTTTTAATGTTTCCCTCATAACAATGGCCATTAAAATTCAAAGTCACGAAGTGAACACATTACATAATGTCCACTTCAACAAAGTTAAGAGAAAAGTTCTAGGAAGAAAAATCAGAGAAAGATGTGAGAGAATAAATCTTCCAAGAAAAACTTACGCAAAAGCAGTGTATCCAGAGCCAGCATTAGCAGAGGATAAAATTGCAGCATGAGCCCCAACTGCAGATAGAGAATCCTGCCCCAATGTAGATAGATTATTCCTTCGATCACCATCCACCTGACACAAATAGACCAATAAAAATGATATAAATCTAGACCATGAATATCTTTTAAGGCCAGGGCGAAAAAAATGAGACAAAAACTGTAAGCATAGGTGAGAACCTTGTCCCACTTTGATTTCTTGTTTTGTCTACCATCCCTTGCAACAGCATCATTTGCATTCAGCACTGGATTCAATCCAGAAACTGCAGCTGAGACACCAGCATAATCAATTAAAATATACAAATACTATTGGACATAAATTAAACATTATCTTGAATAGAATCTTCATGCACCTGGAACAGGTATATTAGGTTTTGGGGCAGCAGAAACTATTCCAGGTTGCACTCCTCCTGCAACAAATTCAACCTTCTGATTCTTTTTACTCTCTTGATCCTTTCTTTCCCTTTCACGCCTCATGTCAGCCTCTGCGTTATAAGACATGATACAAGTAAGCAGGAAATTATGTTTTCCAAAAATACAAATTGAGGTCAGATTCTTCTTCACAGAAGAAGGAAATTTATAGAAAATAACACTTAGAAAAGGGGGCATAAAAGCATTACCCTTCAATGGCTAAAGTATGAGGATTGCCAGTTAACCTTCAAAATAAAATCAACAAGCAAGACAATTTATCTGACAGGAAAAGCTGGTAGTTTATGAACCATACAAATATAAGCCTCAAATCTTAGTAAATCTTTGAATCAGCATGCTAGGAGAGGCTTCACAAAGCCAAATTAGATGACCATTCAAAGAGCAACACACCAATTAGAGAACACCCAGAATAAATATTGAAACCCACAGTAGAAAGTACATCTCAGCATAAAGAAAACCCCAGCGTGTGAGGGGAAATAGAAGGGAAGAATTGTGGAAGGAACTTTATTGACCTATTTCATCATAGTAGTCGCTTTTGTCATATCCATGTGGGTCAAACACATCTTTACAGAAGCAAGACCCTATCTGATCAATATCTTGATACCTCACTGCATGAAGTAAGAAGTCTGGATTTCTATATTCCTTCCTATTCCGAACTTCTGCATTGAAGCTTTTCCCAATTCTCTTTAAACCTAGAAATTTGTCTATCTTCCTCTGCAGCAGTATAAGAGAAAGGAAACAAAAATCAACACCCCATAAAAATGTACTCAATCTGAAAGCAAATTATTTAGAATGATATGAGTTATGCAGTTCCAAATTGATTTATTCTTTCACAGAAACCAAAAATTTCAAAGATCTAGAACTACCAAGGACGTTAAAAAGAAAAGCATCAAAGTCAAGAGTTCAAGTTAATTTAGTCAGTCTCAACTTTAATGTCAACGACCACCATGAAAACATATACACCAAATTTCGTTATTCAGAGCAACACTGAAGTGGTGCAGTAGAAGACATTTTCTAAGTCATACAACAAATTTTGCTCAAACAGCAGTACAAGTTACAGCGACAGCTACCACTGGCAACAAAATTAAATACCTCGAAACACAATATTTATGAAGCAAATAATAGTTAGAGAATCCCTTAAACCTCCCACTTACAATCTTTCAAACCAATTTTATATCAAGTAAAATTAGTCTCAAACCTCAACAAATGGCATTTGTCACAACCACAATTCAGCAGATACATGACAATTTCAAAAATTCCCCAACCATAAGCATCTATTAACATGAAACCCTAAACATTTCAAACATGAACTTAACATAAATTTCATTCTCACAACAAATAGTCCAAGAATATAGAAAACATACTTTTAATAAGAGTAGACTTTCACTCAAAATAAGAAAAAAATATACCAAACTTTCTAGACTACTCTTATTTTGATGAGAACTATGGGTAACATGAAAAGCTTTCAATCATTCTATGAGTAAAAATTTAATAGCAAATATCCCAAACTACTAAATTAAAACAGCCTATACTCTGTCTCACTAGATGATTCATAATTGTATATTCCCTTCTATGGCTAACACAAATTTCTTTAACAAGGCCAAATAAAAACCATAAACTACTCATACAGTAAGCAAAAGTTCAATATGTTACAGTCATCAAGTTGTAGACGTAAAAGTTAACATCTTTACAAAGAGTAACATATAAATAGCATAATAGTTCTTAACAGATATAGAAACTACTTACCTGCAGCTCCTCTGAGCACTTGGCTTTCGGAGGTGGAGGGAGAAACTTATCTAACAGATCAACTTCTTCTTCTGTATTCTCCAGAGTGTCCTGAACTACCACAGCTTCTGATTCCGTCGGAGAAAAACTTATTGGATCAGGTTGTGATTGATCAAAATGCTCTGTTGATTGAGGATTTCTTTGAACACCAGGTGTCAAAACCAGAAGAGTTCCCATAGGTGTCCTTTCTTGGAAATCATCTGCCAAAATATAATTATAAACGCAAAAATACTCACACAACCAGGTTTCAAAAGCAATTAAAAGAAACTGTATTAAACCTACAACATGAATATGAGAAAATATATCTGATACCAATACACTAGTACACGGAAAGTATGCACTGCTTATATCAAAACTGCACGTACCATTAGCATTTTGAAGGTCACTTTTCCCTTCCTGCAATTAATGAAGAAATCAAAATGCATAACTTAAGCATTAATCGAAACCAAGCCTCAACTGTTAAGTTTGAAAACTAAAGTTTAACCTATTCACATTGATGATCCAACTACGGAGAAATTCTACGCACATCCTAACATCAGTAAAATCAAATGCGAACATTTGAAGCAACTAATTGCAAAACTTACAAGCTCATAATATAAAATAAAAACTAGAGTACCAGAAAAGAAAATTCCAATAATTGTCAGAAGTAAAATTTAATATGATACCTCAGGTTCAGGCGACATGGCAACCTCGTCTTGCCCATAGTCCACAATAGTCAACCTCCCTTTTCCACTTCTCCTCGAAGTAGGAGAAGCCCTGTGTTGCTTGGGTGATATCAACGAGATCTTAGGCTGTTGCGGTGTTGAAGTCTCGTCACCAGCGACGTTATCATCACCAAGGTTCATTCTCGAATCTTCCTCTAAATTATTTGCCTCTCGATTTTCATCGTCACGTTGTTGTTGTTGTTGTTGTTCTTCTTCTTCTTCTTCTTCGAGGTCTTCCATCTCCTCCTCGTCTTCATCGTCGTTGTACATAGAAAGCAGGGCAATTCCTTCCAATTGCTTCTTCTTCGACGCCATCAAATCTATGGTTTAGTTTTCCTGCGAGTTTGAATTTCAGTTTCAGTGCATAGGATCTCGTCAATCTTGTCCTAAAAGATTCGGAGACATTTTACACAGGAAATCAGGAAGGGTTTGGTTTGGAAAGAAGGAAAGATTTGAATTCGAAGGTGCTTTTCATTTTGGGTTGGGCTTGGGCTTAATTTCATCCTAAATTGAAAAGCATCGGCTTCGACGGCTGTTCCTTTAGTCAAATTATAATGGAAAAAGGTCCAGCAAGTTTTCGGACCCAGTCCCAGACCATGTTTGACCCAGTTCAGGGCCCGGTCTAGATTTTCTCAATCCCACCGATGGGACCCGTCGACCAGCACTTATAATCAAACATGTTTCATTTAGTGGAAAGTGCCAAATCACAAATTCAATTTCCTTTTATTTCTGCAAGCAGGAAAGCAACGACATTGACTTAAAAATAATTACAATTACTAGTAATTAAATATTTTTTGTGAAAATTTTGTAATATTAATTATAATCAATCCCTAGTTTCTTGGGGGATTTGGCTGAAATTGGAGACAGACGAACTTGCTCTTGATTTTGTTCAAAAGATGAAAATAATAGTTACTGCAGGTAAATAATAGTTTCCCCCCAAATTAATATTAATTTTAGGACTACTAATTATAAAAATAAATTTAAAAAACTTGTTAGCGCTGAATGTCGAAGGCAACTCATCGTATTTAATTTTGGCCAAATGACACCAATTCCCACCCAAGGTTTCCTAAAATGCTCTTGCACCCCCAAATTTTAACCATCCAATCACCCACCTTGACCAAAGTTAAAAAAGTATTCTTATCTTTTTAAACAAAAATTAGAAAGATAAATTTTATAAAAATAATTAAAATATAAAATACTATTAAAAAATAATAATAATTTAATAATAATTTTAGAAAATAAAATAAAATTTTAAAATTATAGTCACTGTCATTGACAAGGTTATTGACAACAATGACTGTCGTTAATATAATCAGATAATTAAAAACGGTCATCTAAATCATTTTGATGGTGAAAATTGTCAGATTTAACTGCTAAAAATTTGTTAGAAAATGTCAAATCTAATAATCTCTACCACTAAAGAAGGCTAAAAATAGTCGGTTTCAAGTAATGTCAACTAGGGTTAGATTCAAATCGAATATATTTAGATTCGTTTTTAAGTTTAATTCGAATGAGCATAAAACTAACCGAATGAACCCAAACTGTAATTTTAGAATTCAACGAACACGAGTCTGAACACGAATTATGCGAACCAAATATGAATACGAATCCAAACTTAAAATAATAATTTTTTAATTATATTTTATTAATTATTTGTATTAATTATAATTTTTAATAAATATAAAAATGAATTATACAAACTGAATATGAATACAAATACGAATCGAATACGACCTTAGTTATACGAACTTTGCTATAAAAATATTTGGCAAACACAAACACGAATCTGAACCCAAACAGTACGAAACAAGCTTGAATACGAACATATTACTGTTTACGTTCGATTTAACTCAAATCCAACCCTAATGTCAGCCATTTCTTACTTTCTCTTGTGACGAAGAGTATCAGATCTGATCATCTCTACTAGATTATTGGCAATTAGATATGACTACCTTTACCATTAAGGTGGTTAGATCTACTACCAATAGAATCAAGTGGTCATTTTCAACCACTTGGTTATGCTAATTTTGTATTTAATTTTTAAAATTTTTATTTTAATATTATTTATATTAAATATTATTTTAAATTAATATTATTTATTTTTATAAAAAATATTTTAATCTTTTTAAGTAACAAGGGTAGATACTTTGATTTTTAAAGCTTTATCATTTGAACAAATCTTGTGTGGGAATATATGGTTTGGCCTTTTGTAAAATGCTCTTCCACGTCTTGAGCATATATGGAAATAGGATAAAAAGGAAAATTCATTAGATTCCTTACCTCAACAATTAGGATTCTCCGCAAAATTTTGAGTATTTTCCACGCACCTTTTTGGAATTGATTGTTGATAAAATCAAAATTTTATTCCCACATCAATTCTTATAAATAATAATAATAATAATAATAATAATAAAAGCTTAAAATTATCGTTTGATGCCAAGAGAGAGAAGAAACAAAATTGATTGTTTTAATTTAGGCCACATATATTATTATTATTTATTTTTAAAAAATATTATTATTACTAATACTTGCATCTAAAATCCATTTACTAATCCTTACGATCACACACACTTGTAATTTTTTGGTGGTTTTATAATAAATTCAAATTAAATTAAAACTAATTAAGTATTAATTTTAATCCAATTTAAATTTAAAATAATTAAACTTAGATTATTAGATTTCATAAGAAAATATATATCATTCAATTATAATCACACAAAAAAATACGATTAATATTATATTTTTTTGTCATGATTTTTGAAGAATTACAATTAAAAAAGACGTAATTTAAGCCAAAATCACAGCAATGATCGCGTATGATTATATATTTTTCGTATAAGTTTTTGCTAGGATTGTAAAAAGAAAGGGGTAATATAACAATTTACATTTGTGACCATATGTTATGACTTTTTTTTGTTAGTAGAATTACATTGGGGGCAAAAATTACAGTTTATAAATTCAAGGACTGGACATTAATTTTTCCAAACTTTGGGTGGAAATGGACATTATTCTATATTAATAAAAAATATATATATATAAATAGGTTGGCGCCAAAATTACAACTTGCCCATTCACCTGTTCGACTGATACCCTACACCATAATCATTAACTTGTTAATACACCCCACCTTATGTTTAATTGTTTAAATTTTCCTCTAAAAATAAATTGAGTCAAAGCTTGCGCGTGATTCAATCATTACCGACCATCAAGTTGACTTTAATTTTAATAAGAAAAGTATCCCAAAACAAAATTGATCGAAGCCGTCTGATCACTGATCAAACGGATAGAGAAGCACACCAGCGATGGTGAGAACAAATAGAACCGGTAAGCTTCTATGCAGAGGATCAGTCCATAAAATAAATTGCCTAATTAGGAGAGGCCAACGAGGAGCAGCGTTGCCCGTCCCATTCATGTAAGGTGCCACACATCTGCGGGCCCTCCTTGCGGGCAAATTCCGAACCGTACTTATTTAATAGTATAGTAAATAATTAAAAATATAATAAAAATTATGTATGAAATGAAAAGGACACTTCTACCACTACCTTTTGATAGAGGGCAAGATGAAAGCTTTATTCTTTTGAGGTCAAGTTGGGTCCATCCAAATTAAATTGGTTTTGAAAAAAAAAATCAATTAAATGAATAATATTATTGAAAAATTTAAATAATATTACAAAAATAAACAAGTAAAATTTGAATCTAAATTAAAATTTTAGCTTAATTTCAAATTGGTGGATGGTACCCAGAAAAAACCGGGTTGACTGTTTGTTTGGTTGGAAAGAGGGAGACGTCTTTGTAAATTTGAACTTCTGATTTCATGGAAACGATGAAGGGGCCGTTATAATTACAATATACCCTCCCCTTTTCCTCTCTTTTTACGCCACCTGGATGCTTTTACTCCTCTCTATTTATTTATGCTTTATTGAAATTATCATGTTGCATTTTGTTTCTTAAAAAATTGCCTACGAAGGACAATATTCTAAAAAACTATCACAAATATTACAAAAATTTCCCAACAATTAAAGGGTATTTTAGTCATTATATAAACATATAAAATAATAATTCCGTTACAATTTATGTGTTCAAAGATAGATTTACGATCAAAATTAGCCGCAGGAATTAAATTAATAATTACTATGGAATGCTTATTTCTAGAAGCATGTGGGAGGTATTTGTCGGCTTCTGAAACAATTGTCCTTAAAAAAAATTTAAAAAATAGATGGACCCCACTTTAAGTCTTTTGAAAATTTAAAAATAAAAAAAAGGAAAAAAAATACCCCTCCCTGAGAAAAGCAACTGTATCCAACCCCAACGTTGTTGTTTTGTGTGTATCACTCAAACCCAACGGAGAAAAACGAAATCCCAGCTACTTGTTTCTTCGATCCAGCCTTCTTCAATGCAACAAAGCTATTGTCATTAGCTCTTTCTTCAAATACCCTTTTCCCTCACCTCTTTGGCATCCTTGATTAGTCATTCATGGCACAAACCGCCACCCCCACCGCCAATCTCGCCGTCTCCAGGCCCACCTCCACCTCCAACAAAGAACAAAGCCCGCTCTTAGGCCGCTACGAGGTGGGAAAACTTCTCGGTCATGGCACGTTCGCTAAAGTCTACCATGCACGCAACATCAAGTCCGGGGAAAGTGTGGCCATCAAAGTTATTGATAAAGAAAAGATTTTGAAAAGTGGACTCATCGCGCACATCAAGCGTGAAATTTCAATTCTTCGGAGAGTTCGTCACCCGAACATCGTGCAATTGTTTGAGGTGATGGCAACTAAGTCGAAGATCTATTTTGTTATGGAGTATGTTCGGGGTGGTGAACTATTTAACAAAGTTGCTAAAGGAAGATTAAAGGAAGATCTTGTAAGGAAATATTTTCAGCAGCTAATTTCTGCCGTCGGATTTTGCCATGCGCGTGGCGTTTACCATCGTGATTTGAAACCTGAAAATTTGTTACTTGACGAGAATGGTGATCTTAAAGTCTCTGACTTTGGACTTAGTGCTGTGGCCGATCAGATTCGTCAAGATGGTTTATTTCACACTTTTTGTGGGACGCCGGCTTATGTGGCTCCGGAGGTTTTAGCAAGAAAAGGTTATAATGCAGCTAAGTTTGATATTTGGTCTTGTGGGGTGATTTTGTTTGTTTTAATGGCTGGCTATTTACCTTTTCATGATCAAAACATTATGGCTATGTATAAGAAGATTTATAAGGGTGAATTTAGATGTCCAAGATGGTTTTCTCCTGAGTTAATTAGGCTTTTATCAAGATTACTTGATACTAATCCTGAGACAAGAATAACTATTCAGGGAATCATGGAGTTCAGATGGTTTAAAAAAGGGTTTAAGCATATAAAATTTTATATTGAGGATGATAAGCTCTGTAATGTTGAGGAGGATGACGAGACGGATGTGGAATCATCATCTGACCAATCATTGTCTGAATCAGAGTCTGAAATTTTAACAAGAAGGAAATTAACTTCGTTACCCAGACCGGCTAGCTTGAATGCATTTGATATTATATCCTTTTCTCCTGGGTTTGATTTATCTGGATTATTTGAAGAGGGAGGAGAGGGTGCAAGATTTGTGTCTGGAGCTCCGGTTTCGAAGATTATATCCAAATTGGAGGAGATTGCGAAAGTGGTGAGTTTTACAGTGAGGAAGAAGGATTGTAGGGTGAGTTTGGAGGGGTCGAGAGAAGGCGTTAAAGGGCCTTTGACAATTGCGGCTGAAATATTTGAATTAACCCCGAAATTGGTGGTAGTGGAGGTAAAGAAGAAAGGAGGCGACAAAGGAGAATATGAAGAATTTTGTAATAAAGAACTTAAACCTGGGTTGCAAAATTTGACGAGCGAGGAATCAGAATCTGCAGTTGTTTCTGCTGTTGATGCTTCTCATTTGCCTTCAGATACTGAATAGAGAGAGGTCGAAGGGAAAAGGGTAAGTTTCTCTCTCTCGCTTTTTCATTTCCGACGCCTTTGTATGATATACTTTTTTCTTTTCCTTTTTGCCAAGTGTCTTTGATTGTTTTCTCTCTCTTGTGCTACTAAATAGATCTATAATGAATTGTATGTTCTATTCTTGTATCGAGGTGATTGGATTAGTATATGGAGAATGAAATGCAAGTTTCTAATGTTCTTCGCACTTTGATGGGTGCGTTATATGTTGCTTTCTATCAATATCTAATGGAAATGATGAACGGATATTTGCATTCTTCTTTGTCCTTGTCCCCTTTTCGCTTTTCACTGAGTCATACTTACTAGGTATATAGTTTTACAAATGTTGGTTTGCGTGAGCTTCTTCTATGTGACAGGTTATCGTGAAAACTGTTGCTCTCTGAACATTTGTAAATTGCTTTCCTTCTCTTAATGTACATTCTTTCAAAAACTTCCTTTTCTGTTTTTGATTTTGCTGTGGTTTTGCCTTATATTCTTTTAAGGTCATGCTATTGGAATTAGAAATATGACTGGAAAAGTTAGGTTAGCCTTTCTTTCTTTGATTCTGTGACATGCCGTATCTAAAAGGTCATTGAGATTGAGGTGGGAGGAAGTTTATGTACAAGAAGCTGTAGTACAATGCAAATTTAAGAGCTTTGGCTAGATTTTGGACTATATCAATGGTGCTAATATTGTTTCATCAAGTTTTATGTGTGGAGAAACTTTTCATAATTGTTTAGGGTGGTAGAGTGCGCCAAAGTGTGCCAGGCTGACTCTTCTCAGTGGACAGGAACTATATTCAGTTGAATTAATCAGTGATATTAAAATATAATATAGATAAATCTGAAAGAACCATCTGATTGATGCACTTGGATCCTATAGAACAAAAATTGAGAACTAGCACCATGATTTGTTATCAATTTTAATTGAATGCTTAAACCCTGGGAATTTAATTGGAGTTGTTTTATAAGGAAACGTTAAATTTCATACCATTACCATTACTGTCAGTATTTACTTGGTCTTGCTTTTCTACATTTTCTTAGAAGGGAATTTGGGAAACAACTCATTTGAAAAACTGCACCTTGTCAAATTTATGCCATAACTCATCCTAACTAAATATTTTTGACTGCACTGTGGAAATCTGAACCTAAGGCTGTAGCCAATCCTGAGGCTGAGGGTCCAAATGGTTTTCTGGACTCTGTTCTGGATAATGGAGATGACCGACAATACGACACAAATTAATGACTCATGGGAGCACTTGTACCATTGAGGGAAAAGCTTCATTCTGTACTTATCTCTCTTTCTGTTTATTTTACTTTGTGGCTTGGGATGAGGAGTGGGAATTTGCTGGATTCTGAATAAAGGGAGATAATTATTGTATTGAAACCTGTAAGTTTTACCTTCTGTGATTATTTTGAAGTCCTAGAGCAAGTGAGATTATTTTCCGATGTTAGGGGAAATGAAAATAAAGATAAGGTTGTCAATTATGTAATTCAGCAATGTACAGAATTTGCGGTACTCATATTCTTGTCTGGTTTTGTTCTACATGATATCAGCTTGAAGTTAAATTGGATTAAACTCTTCTGGATTTTGGCTGAGGCTTGAAGCTTTACTTTTTAATTTCAGCATTGTTTTTTTTTTTTTTTTAAACCTGAGGTGTTTGTTATTTGGTTCAAACTGGAGAACCTTTTGGAAATTCCAGTTTGGTTCAGTTTAGGATTTCAAATGGTCCGGTTTGGTTTGATCACCATGGAAATTCCGGTTTACAGTTTGGACTGGTTTAATGTGAATCTGGTCCCAAATGGAAGACTGGTTTAGGGCTTTTACTCTTTCATTTTTCTCTCGTATCAGTCTGTGATTGGTTTAACTTTTATTCTGTGACTTTCGTCACTGTTATCATCTTCAAATCCTTCTTCAGTCTCCATCGCCATCATCGTCTTAGTAGATTCAGAAGTGGGCTTCAACCTTCAATAAGGGTATATCGATCTGGTTTTTCTTTCTCTATAAGGATACTGTGCTCCACCACCATTATAAGGTTCTGAGAACAGTCTCTCCTTCTGAATCTAGAATACCCAGGTGAGTTTTTGAGTGATAAAATTTTTCTTTGTTTTGGCATTAGAATTTAGTTGGTAAAAATGGTATTCACTGGCCTCATGAACCTTAGTTTGCTTTTAATCTTTGGATGTCATTGTTTACATTAGTCTGCTACTTTGTCAAATGGAATGGCTATTTTAGTTGTTCTCTGGAAATTTGTGGTTTATATATGATGATCGTTTTGGATTTCATTGGTGAATTGCTTTATGTAAGAGCACTTGTATCTTGTATTGTAAAGTGGTGATTCTTCATTAGATGAACATCAATAAGTGATCCATGCACTAGATGAATATATAAGATATTTGAATTTTTTCTTGTAAAAAGATTTTGGTGTATATTAAGTATTTTCTCCCCAAAATGCAAGCTTTGTGCTGATAATTTGGATTTTGTTATTGTATCTCCTATAACTATTGAAATGTCTTACTAGCTTAAACTTTCTAAGTTTTCTGCAAGAAATTAGATACAATTTTTTTTTTTTAATTTTCTTAGTTATTTCTGTACTTCATAGAATATATCTGCTCATGATAATAATAGTGATTTGTATGGAAAATACAACTGTGACCGGTGGATTTATAAGGGTTTGAGTTATATAATATGTTCATTGAATGACACTTGCTAAATGTAGGAGCAATGATTTGGCCTGCAAGGAGCCGTCTGTTGAAAGTCTTTTGATTGAATCCAATTTAGTGGACTAGAAAATATGTTTTTACTGATTGCTGTTTACAGAGGACTCAACAAGCTTCCTTCTTTCGGTAGCCTTAGCATGCTGTTGTGTCATGCAGGTCAGGAACATGATCATCCCCACATACGTCTTCTGCAGATTGGAACACATTCTGTAAACTTCCTGGTGGGCGTCTGAAGACAGGAGAGAGTGGTATCCTCATTTGCTTTTATATTGGTCATAGTGACCTTGTGTATATATGTCATCTGCTTGACAGTTCTTTTTGTATTTGACTGCTCAGAAATATTCTCTTATTTATGTCAATCGTAAGTTCGTATATATAAGGAATATATTTGATGGACAGTTGAATTTGAGAAATAATGGATGATGTAAGCACAAGTTCTTTGTCTTCCCAATGCATGCCATTTGGTTGAAAGTGTACTGCACTGAATCTTCTTTTTATTAAATTTAGATGAAAAATGGTTAATAGTGAGTGTTTGGACTTTAGAAAGTTGGTATATGAAATTTTTAACTTTAAGGAAAACTATAGTTGGGAATAGGTGGTGTAAGTTTGATGGCAAAGAAACTTACATGCTTAAGCTGACTGAAGATGCTCCGAAATATAGAAACTTTGTTCTGAAAGTCTGGGCCAACGCCATTCTCCTACACATATTTTCTTGATATTAGATAATTGACTTTCTGATACGATTTCTCAGCTTTGACATTATGTAAAGGATTAATTCTTGGGCACACTGCTTATTGGATATTTGTGAAGGAAAACCAGTTTGACCATCCACCTTTCAAGTCAATGATATCTTGGGCATACTGCTTATTGGATGTTTGTGAAGGAAAGCCAGTTTGACCATCCCCCTTGTGTATCAAGTCAATATATCTTGTTGATATATTTTTATATTTTATGTTTCACGTTTTTCCTTGTAATTCATTCATGTGGCTTTGCCAAATTGTTGGCGGATCAAACTATTCAATGTCATCCTTAATGATTTAGCCAGCCTGACACATGCATGCATTTTTCAGGACTTTGTTATTTGGAAATTTAGGCCACTTTGGACGATTTACTTTAGTTGTTTGAAGCCATCTATAACTTTGTCACTACGTTTACATGGGTCAAAATCTTGACATGAATGATCTGTCTGGATAACTTGACATTTGATTTTCTGTACCTACCTACCAAACTTAAGCTGTCATTGCCTATCAAAGAACAAGAAATCTGGCCTTGTGATTAGCTTTACCTCCATTCCCATTTTGATTACAGAAGGGCCATATTGTGTTCTATTTTCCAGTTACAGGAAGACTTCATCCCCACATGGTCAGGTTGTGGATTTATAGGACATTTGATCAATGTCATGTTCCAGCAGCAGTTATGGTTTTGTACATGAACCCTCTTTCAAAGGGAAGGATAGACAAAGAAAAATGGAAAGGATCAGAAGCAAGTGATAATTGGGCTCTCAGTTAGTTCTTATTTGTTGTTTTGAAATAAAGCTGGCGGTCGGCCTGCTTGTAATTGAAAAGCTGGAACAGAGGTCTTCAATCTGAGATCATGTATGCTCAGTGTCACAGAATGTCTCGAACGGATGCCTATTAATCTAAGAGTCCTGTTTAAGTAAATGGACTATCCGTCGCTTCTTAGCCTTGAAGACGTGCTACTTGTCATTCAACTGTTTCCAGCAAGGTCATTTTTAGTTAGAACAATGGCATGGCATTGAACCATTCAGTCTGCCAAACATTAATCTCTTCTTCTGGGTTCTATTGAAGCTGTGTTTCTGTCTTCGCAATTTGATTTTTTTTTCCATAACTTGAAATTTATAAACCTACACAAGAGAACAGTGACCCAAATACAATTCACCAAGTGGTTGGTCACATATAACATTATAAGGATCGATCAAAAGAGTTCAATATAAATTTATTTTTACACCTACAGCAATTCTCTCCAAAATTTAATTGAAATAGTGAAAAGCAAGAGATGTAACCGGAGAGCTAAGTGTCTCTGTAATAAGCAAAAAATAATGAAACAATAAAAGAAGATAAAAGAGTAGAACAAGTATCCATCGTATTAGAAGATGAATTCCTGAGAACTTTTTTTTTGCCTACTGGGAGATACTTGCAGGATTGCACAATCTGGGTCACGTTCAAAGCTAGCTCCAGAAGCCATTCTTCGATTTATAATATTTTGAATTCAATTAACAACATGCATGCAAGAGTGAGAAAAAAGAAGAAAGAGTAAAAACAATGAATTGGAAGAATTGAAATGGACAACAGGGCTAAAAAGGTTTAGCAGCTTATATGACGTACAGGTAGAAATGGAAGAACATACAGAAAATTTAACACTGGCTATCCTATATATGAAGCAGAACTTATAAGATATGTTATGGCTATGGTTGATTCTATCCAACTCCTTGCCAAGTCCACACTATGTCCTTGAGAGATGGCTTCAATTCTTGGCTGCAGAAGTCTTTGTATTCTATTGTATCTCCCGACGCTTTCCTCAATTCCACCACGTGAAAAGACGGTGTCACTTCGAAGATCTCGGCATCTATTGTGAGCTGCCCTTTTCTTCCTTCTCTGATGTGTTTTAATTTCACTGTTCCATCCTTCTTGTTGAAGTTACACCCCTCCGTCACTGCTATTTCTTCGAACTTGGACACAATGGCGGAGGCTGGCTTTTTTGTAGTGAACCTTGTTTGTAGACCACTTTTCCCATCATTCTCGAATAAACCTGATAAATCAAAGCCTTGGGAGAGAGATATAATGTCAAAGGCATTAAAAAGATAAGGTCTAACTGGACTTGTGCTCGCCATTGATGTAGTTGAACTACCCTCGCTTTCTGATGACTCGAACGCTGCATGAATATCGCTAAGCAACTTCTTTCTCTGTTGGCCTTGTGGTGATTGTGGGATTTCAACTTGTTTATAATTCTTCTTAAACCAGGTATTGTCCATGAGTTTAGCCATAGTGATTCTTGTCTTAGGATTCGGATCAAGCATCCTGGAAAGAAGTTTCCGAACTTCTGGGGGAAAATAGCTGGGGCATCTGAATTCAGCTCTTTTGATCTTCTTGTACATTTCCATGAGGTTTGAATCATAGAAAGGGAGATAACCAGCCAAAAGAACATAAAGAACAACCCCACATGACCAAATATCAGCCTTGGCTCCATCATAGCCCTTCTTGTTGATAACTTCTGGGGAAACGTAAGCAGGAGTTCCACATGTTGTGTGAAGAAGACCATCGTGCCTTATTGAATCCGGTAATGCACTCAACCCAAAATCCGATACTTTCAAGTCACCGTTTTCATCAAGAAGGAGATTCTCCGGCTTGAGATCGCGGTGATATACCCCTCGGCTATGACAAAACTCAACAGCTCCAATCAATTGTTGAAAATACTTTTTTGCAGCGCCTTCTTTGAGCTTCCCTTTGGCAACTTCGTTGAAAAGTTCACCTCCGTTCGCGTACTCCATGACGAAATATATCTTGGTCTTGCTTGCCATTACCTCATAAAGCTGTACAATATTAGGATGCCTAACCAGGCGCATTACACAGATTTCTCGTTTGATCTGATCAGTCAAACCAACCTTCAATTTCTTCTCCTTATCAATAATCTTAATGGCTACACTTTCTCCTGTCTTGAGGTTTCTCCCATGGTAAACTTTGGCGAACGTCCCTTGTCCAAGCAATCGCCCGAGCTCATACTTCCTCATCAATATTCCTCCTTTTTTCTCCATTTTCAAGGAAGAAATAATCGATGAATGTGATAATACAACAAACTTATACAAAAAACATTAATTATTGTATATCATTATTCAAGATTATATCATCTGATTCCTCCAGTCAGCCGGGCCATGAATGAAGGCCGTGAAACAACGTTGAAAGAAAAGAGAGAATCAAAGGGGATATTGAGACAAAGGATGTTCAAACCAAGCCCAGAGGCTAGGCCAGAAAACCCTCTGCAATAAGAGAAAACCACTGAAACAATTTTATTGTACAAGCTAGCACATACTTCACGATATCCAGCTATACAAGGAAAACTAAATACATGTAAAATATAGCAAAAGTTAATTTGGTGTTTATGACCAAGTATTGGCCATTATTTCCTTCCATGCACATATAGTTATATATATTATAGCCTGATATTTTGGATCTTCTAAGTAAAATATATATATATATCAGTATTTTGCCTAGTTTTTGGGTTTAATACAATGAAGGAACCTTCTTATCCATTGAAAAATTTAATGAAAAACAGATCACAGATTTAGCATCGTTTCGGCATTCAATGTTAAGCACATTTTCTTCGCTAAACATTAATTCAGGAAGCGGAACTAGCAATTCTTATGAACCATACAGATTGCTCTGAATCGTCATTTGCCAAAACTTCAAGTTTCCAGGGACCACAAAAAATTTTACTCGTTCAGGGTTACTTCTGAGAGTCGAGAGAGAGAGAGACAACAGGATCACAGAATCAGAATTATTTCATCCATTGATTATTGAGATCCTAAATATAATAATTTTTAATTTCCGTGGCTGGTGCAATGCCAACTGTTGATCTATGTAGGACGGCGGTAACTTCATAAGAGTCTTAAAAGAAGATGGTAGTTTGAAACTCACTTTAAACAAAATATATTTACTCAATTAACCTGTATGTATAAGAGTTTTGTGGTTGAGAATTGGGATGAAATCGTTATCTTAGACGAAGGTTTAAGTCAGCATCATCGCATTTGTGTCTTTAAACTTGCCACCGGGAGCACCCACCAGACCACCTGGTATTCTCAGGACCAGATGATGAAAAGTTCAAGGCCTAAGTGGGTTGGATATTGATACTGGACCACGAACTCGGCCAACTAAGCCATTCCATGTGGCAGAGCCTTGTGGATGATTGCACCTGAACAGTTGACCTACTTTGGGTAATACTAGCCACAAATTCATGATCTTCCTAAACTTAGGCAAAATGCAGTGGTGCTAACAATAACACTGCAAAAACAAGAGGCGTCAATTCCCAGCTTCGTGAATGCAATATCGAGAGACTTGTTTAGAGGTTTTGAGGAAGGAAGAATCTTGTCGAACACAGTTGCTTTATGTTGGCCGCAAACGCTGTACCGTCTAAATTTATTGTGGATGGCATGACAGCTTTTGTTAAGATCATAAATAAGCCGCAGGAGGAGACACCGATTGTTGCATTGCAAGCACACGATGGCAATGACTTTCGTGATTGATACGTAAAATGATTCCTTTTGGTCTCTGTGCTCCACTTAATTTGCTTTCTATACCTTGGACACCCGTACACAAAAATTTCATTGTTTACTGAGTGGGTGATGAATAGAAAGACGAAAGAAAAATGGTAACATATTTATTACTTGTACTACTTGTTTATGTATTTTTTTACTGAATTTTCTTTATTAGATGCTTACATCAACACACTTTTAAAGATACGGATTTAAATTTCTGAGGAAAAGTTCATCAAAACACATAAATTGAAATCCAAAATTTTAAGAAAAATGTGAACGTCTCTGGCTCTAAACATATTACATAATCGATTAATTAGTTGCAGTTCCGACCATGCGTACGATCCCTTCTTTTCCCCCACTCATGGATACATAAGTGAAGCTTCTTACGGGAAGCAAGAAAATCTACGGCTTACTCCGGCGACAGCATATTAATCAACTCCTTAAGCTTGTTTAGCCTCAACTTACCAACCTCCTGAATTGTATCTGCCATTGCTGACTCGTGTTCATCAAGCGCCCGATCCACTTCCTCATTTAGCTCTTCCGCTCGGCTCAGTTTCTTGGCAATCAAAGAGATGGGTTGATCCGCCATGTCTTCTTGCAAACTGGTCAACTTCTGTGTCATCTTATCCTCTTCTTTAATAGTTTCCAAATGCAAATTATTCACCATTGTGAGTTGGTTGGTTGAAAGTTTATTTAAACTCACCCTGCTGGCACTGTCCTCCATCAATTCACAAAGTAAGGACTCGATCTCTGACCCAACAAGCGCGTAAAGAAGTCAGATAAACGAGGATGGCCGACAGCCGGCTATCCACAGAGAAGAATGCTCCAGAGAGGTGCACTATGGAGGTGCAAAGAAGGCTGAAGGATCTTCATGGTACATTTGTGAACGTTTATCCATAGATTCTTGAAAATGGCGGAGGCTCTTTTGGGTTAGCTGAGTTTACACCTTTTCAGAATTTATTGTTGTTGTTGTTGTTGGAGTTTGAGTGGAGGGCTTGAAGGAGCTCACCGAGGTCTTGCTCTTGAATGCTTATCCACTCTAAGAAGCAGCAATGTGAACGGTAGGTGTTGGTGTTTGCCATTGACAAGGTGCATGCACACATATCAAAGTTGTCTTTATACAGGGGAGAATGCGTAGAATATGAAAAAGAAGTCAAGTGGAAGATGAAATGAGCCAAAATTTTGACAAATGGGGGGTTCATGTGGGTTACGGATTAGAGCTGTCTTGCTCTTGGGAATTTTTGTTTAACTTCAACTTCTCAAAATTTACAAAACGATACAATTTGCAATTTTCTTAGCGCATTCCAAGGCCTATATACATCAATACAACTATATATACTATTTGTATTTGCCATGTTTCTTCAATGCTTCAAGTAATCTGATCCTCTTAATTCCTCCTAATTACAAAATAGGAAAAAGAGGGCGTTGCTAATTTGTTCTACTTCGACTTTACGATTATTTTTTCATTAATAGTAGATGACAATCACAGAAGATGACCAAACCCTAGAGCTACTTTGGTTAGTCGGACTTACCACTGATAGATTTCTTAAATTAAATTTATTAAATAAAGTTAAAATTATAATAAAATTTAGGATTCCGTGGCCAACAAATTATCAGAGAGGATGTTTTGGTCAGAGACAAGAAAGCAGAGTGAGTGATCCTATTCTATATGTATGATCTAAGTGGGGACTAGTGCAATATATCTATTAAAAAAAAACAATTATTAGAATCGAAAAATGAGCGTTGATTCATATCTAATACTAATTTATATCAGATTAATTTAAAAATAGAATTAAAAAAATTATTATCATCAAATCAATATCGGAAAGGAATGTTGTATTCTAGTATTAGCTATAATCCGATTCTAAATAGTATTAAAACCATAATCCGATGCTAACTTGGATATATTTAAAATTGGCTACTAAGTTTGATGCTAATTAATTTTTTATTTATTGAAATTAGCATCGACTACTCAAATCCGATGCTAATTAATGTTATAATTTGTTGAAATTAACATTGGACACCCAAATCCGATGTTAATTAATTTTTGGATTTATTAAAATTAGTATTAGAATCCTATGTTAATTAATGTTCTTATTTGTTAAAATTAATATTGACTACTCAAATCCGATACTAATTAATTTTTTGATTTCTTGAAATTAGCATCGGATGCTAAATCTGATGCTAATTGATGTTACAATTTGTTGAAATTAGCATTAGACATTGAAATCCGATGCTAATTAATTTTTAGATTTGTCAAAATTAGCATCAGATAATAAATCTGATATTAATTAATGTGCTTATTTGTTGAAATTCACATCGGTTACTCAATTATGATGTTACTTAATTTTTTGAATTGTTGAAATTAGCATCGGACACTCAAATCCGCTGCTAATTAATTTTTAGATTTGTTGCAATTAGCATCGAATAATAAATTTGACGCTAATTAATGCTCTTATTTGTTGAAATTAGTAACAACTACTCAAATCCGATGCTAAGTAATATTATAAATTATTAAAATTAGCATCGGATGCCCAAATCCGATGCTAATTAATTTTTGGATTTGTTGAAATTAACATCAAATAAAAAATCTGATGCTAATTGATATTCTTATTTGTTGAAATTAGCATCGGCTATTCAAATCTGATGCTAATTAATTTTTTAGTTTCTTGAAATTAGCATCAGATATTAAATCCAATACTAATTAATATTATACTTTGTTGAAATTAACATCAAACACTCAAATTTGATACTAATTAAAATTTTGATTTATTAAAATTAGTATCGACAACTCAAATCCCACAAAATAATTTTTATTTTATTCCCTTGAAATGGAGGCCTTACTTATTAATTTAATATATTCACATTGAGGTATTGTTAATTTAATTTAACATTATTTTTCCATTTATTGTTTTCCATTACTCCACCTTCATTAGTTAATGGATGCTGTAAGGCTTGGTTCAACGTTACCTTTGTTTTATCTCCCACAAATAATTTTTATGCTATTCCCCTAAAATGTAATTGCTTACTTATTAATTTAATATATTCATATTGAGGTATTGTTAAAAATAATTGAATATTTCATGAACTTCAATTATAGGATTGGTTCTAACATTGGGTATTGATTTCCTTTATATAATTTTCATGAACTTCAATTATTTAAATGCTGAATAAAAATTTTTTATCCGATAAAAATTTAAATTTTATCTTAATATTAAAATATTTTAATTACTAACCTTTTAAAATAAAATAAAAATACAGAAGTGATTGTGTGGCAAAGTGTTGCTCTCAAGTGGGAGCCTACATCTTTACTAACCTCTTAAAATACAAGTATAAATCACTTTATTATACTGTGATTGGATTGTGTTGTGTTGTATGTCCAAAAGATGGTAAGAGTCCAAATACAAACAAACCCTACAACCGTTTCTATCTTTATTTTAAGAGAGGAAAATTGTAGAGTAAGAATCCAATTATTTGGTTGAGTTGGTTTGTATGCATTATATTGGGAGTGTAATTAATTATTTTGGTGTTTTGTATTATCTTGTTGATTTTGAAGAAGTAAGGTTTTCCTTTTAATAGGTTATCCACTAGTTAATGACAATTTTGTTTACTGTCCTTGTAAACAGAAAATGCATAAAACATATATATATACTCTGAGATGTTATTATGTTTTTATTTTCATTTGATCTATTACTATTCTTGATAATATAAATTGCTATTTTGACATAATGTCGCAGGCTCCAAGAAACATAGAAAACAAATTCATCAGGGATCTTGCAAAAATATCATTACGAATTGTCAAAACATACACTGGTTATTACGTTAATGGGTACAAGTTTTTTATACAAATACGAGACGAAAAACGAGGTATAATGAACAATGGAATATGCATCAGTGGATCAAACTACAGTGACATAACTAATGACTTTTATGGTCATCTATTAGAAGTCATTGAAGTTGAGTACCCTAAGCTCCTAATTAAAAGGACAATACTATTTAAGTGTCACTAGTTCAATAAACACTAGGATGAAGGTTCATAAAAAGTATGGCCTTATAGACATTAACCATACGCGCTGTTACAACAAGTATGAACCTTTTAAACTTACAGCGCAAGCATAGCAAGTATACTACACACCCTATCCAAGTGTTAGACAAGACAAACTATAGTGGTAAGCGGTGTGCAAAATTCAAGCTAGGGTAATTGTTGAAATGCCAACGCTAGTTGGCCAATAGGACACAAACGAAGTTGTTTTCCAAGCAAATGATAATGATAACATCTCACTAGCAACCGGTAATAGTCCTAAACAATTAAATGATTCGAATGGTAAATATGAATTAATTAATATGGAGGTTTATGTAGTCAACTCTAATGATGAAATTGAAATTGTGTCAACAGAAAATATAGAGGGGGAGACAGATGACGAGGTGTAAAATTATTGTATATTTGTTAAACACAATGGGGTTTATACCCCATATGTAAACTATAATGATATGAAATGGAAACTTCTATTGTATGCATTTTTTTTGTCCCATCTAATTAAATATATTTGTCATTTTTGTTAACATATTGATGATATCAAATATACTTATATATGAATATTTCATATGACTCACATTTTAATTATTGGTTATGTTTTGAAATGTCTAAAGATTGTTTGTTTCAAATATGGGTAGAAAGGTAGGAAGAGGTAGAGATTGTCGAGTTGATAGAGAGGGAACATTACATCGTCAAACTTATGATGATGAGTCGACACACCTATCAGCGATCCCATATAGGCCATTGCCCTCTATTGACGACCACTAAACAGCTACAGACATGCATGAGGTACATGTTGAAAGGGTTGCCACTAGTGGCCAACATATGGAGAATAATAGAAGGATCACAATCCAAATCATAGGGTAAGGCTCGTAAGTCACCAATATCATTATTGTAGTTTCTATTAAATATTGTAATTTGCATATGATGCCTTATATGTAACTTTGATACATGAATGTTATTTTACATCTGAGTTCAGTATGTGCTTGACATATGAGGAAGATATTTGAAGAAAAAATTGATATTGGAGACTTAACCTGGAAGAATGTGAGCCCAAAGATGAAGGAATTCTATTGGATAAAATTTCAGATAATAATTTTTTTTTAAAATCTTACAAATCGTCTCACATAAATAATGTTGTTAACTAAAATAAATATGTCAAACTACAAAAATACTTTGTTTGGGATTATATCATGACACAGTTGGTACGTTTAGCCTAGCAAAGGAAGGTAAGGGATAGGTACAAGGGTATACTTGTAGAGATGAGACAAAAGAAAGATAAAAGGCCATGGTTCGTCCTTGAGAAAGCTTGGGTGAAGTTCAATAAGGATTGGAACCTTGACGACTTTGTATGAATCTCCCAACAAAACCGACAAAATCACCAATCTGCAGCAACAGGTGAAAGCATATCGAGACAATGTGTGGCTCGATTACCATGACGGAGCATGCAACAAGATTGGCTAGTTTAAATATTTGATTTTTTCCACATATTGTTTTCCAAAATAAACAATCTGTCTAACCTTTTAAATGTTTCTGTTGTGAAGGAGATTGAATGGGATAGACCACCTACAATGAATGAAGTGTATGAATATCTACACACGAAGGACCAGGATAGAGAGAGGTGGGTAGATGAAAAGTCAAGAGATATCCATGTAAGTAGATTATTTAAGTGTATGATTACGAATATCTATATAAGATATATGTTTTTGTAAGTATTAAATTTTGTTGCTTTCAATGTACCAATGTAGGAAGAATTTATCAGTTTGAGAGACCAATTGTCTCAAATCGATAGTGAGCCTTAACAACTTGATGAACAAACACTCTTTTTCAAGGCTACTAGAGGACAAAAGAATAGCATAGTATATGGATTTGGTTCTCAAGCATCTGTATACTTTGGAGATTGTGAAAGGAGTACTTCAGTTTCAATGTCTACATATGGTCTAGCTATCGATGAACAACTATAAATAATGCGACAAAAGATGGAAGAATAGGAAAGATCCTTGCAAGAATGATTTGAAAAGGAAAAAGCCACTTAAACTACAACCTTCCAAAGGCAAATAGAAGAACAATGCCAACAAATAGAAGAACAATGACAACAAATAGAGCAACTATTGACAAATGTGATGAATCAAATGTAGGCTAAAATGAGGCAATAGTTTCAGGCTTTAATGGGTCCTCCCGATGACATGCCATATTTAGAGATTCAACCCCCTCTCCTAGCCAAAGAAGCCCTGATAGGGTCTAATAAAATTATGTAATGGCTTATGGCTTTATTAAACGAATGATGATATGTAGATACTGAATTTGATAATTTCATATAATAATATTGATGAATTTTAGTTGTAACGAACAAATTTGATTTTGATATGTAAGAATTTTGTTTTTTTTTTTTTTATATTTTCTAATTGACAATATGAAATTGGTTTCGTATATTGAAATGGTTATATTTTTTTTTTTTTTTGTACTTTTAATTGAGAATATGGAACTGGTTTTGTATAGTAAAATATTTGCTGGAGAAAATATTACAAGAAAGTGGGGAAAATATAAATAAAAGATTAGTCTTGAATTAGAATAGGAATAAAATCATCAAGAAATTAAAAAATAGCATCGAATTTGCCTTATATTAGCATCAAATGAATTTAGTATTGGATACAGTTCTCAATTTAGTATCAGATTGACATAAAAAATTTGAATTAATTCAAAATATATCCGATTATAATCCGATATCGGATTAGTATCAGGTGCAGTTCTCAATTTAGTATCGGATTAACTCGGACATATTTTATATCAGTTCAAAAATTCGATGTTGATTCGATACAAAACTAGAATTCAATTAGTATTGGTTGCAATTCTAAATTTAGTATCGGATATATTTGGAATTAGTTTCAATTTCTGATGTTAATTTGATACCAAATTAGTATTAGATCTATAATCTGATTTTAATTCAATTAACATAAAAGTATGAACAGCATAAAGAAGCTCCACGTCGTAGCCAAGATTTTCTCTGTTGCAACCACACCATCAACTCAGATCACCGGGTGGTGCGGCGCATGCACGATTCTTCCCACAGTCAAAGGATCCTTTGTGTAATTATTCATCGTCTCTCTTTTTTCTCGATTTTGCAAAGCGTCACTTTTTAACCCTGGCCATCCGCTAGTTCCTCATTGCTCCGCGTAAGCCATGCACAAGCCAGTCCTATTCTCCCCAGTGCCGTGCCTTTAACTCCTCCTTCCATCTATTTCTTTCATCACCCGCCTCTCTCTTTCACTTCCATAGATGTTTCACATTTTATGTTTACATGCAACCACTATTATTCCTCAAATCAATATGAAAAGCCAAGTTGAAGAGAGGTTCACTGAGTTCTTCGAGAACTGGGTTTGTCAACTTGACGAATACCTTCAACAACTAAATAAGGTTTCAAAGGAGACAGCGTCGAATGAGGCTGATCAACAGGCATTGCTGTCGAAGGTGACTGCTCATATAAAAGAATACTATATTGTCAAATGGGCTTTTGGTCATGTGAACGTGTTGTATTTTATTGGCCTGGTTGCATAAACACAATAGAGACTGCTTACTCATGGGTCACTGGGTGGAAACCATAGATGATTTTTAAACTGGTTCAGTCTATGAGGAAGGCTCGGATCCCTGGAGCGAGTCTTTCTGAGTTGACGGAGCAACAGCTAAAGAAGATAGAGGAGTTGAGAATGAAGATACAGTTTAGAGGAGGAGAAGGTGGAGAGAGACATGGAAAGGCAACAAATGTCCATGGCGGATAGAAGAATGGTAGGTTGGCCAAGCTAGAAATGGAGACGCAACGATTCAGGTGGACGGGCTTGTGGAGGCGGCATTGAAGGGACTAATGAATGGATTGGCAAAGATGTAATGAAAGGTGCAGATTGTGTCAGGTTGAAGACATTGAAAGGCGTCCTGGACATCTTGAACTCGAAGCAATGTGTCGACTTCCTGGCTGGCACTTACATGCTTCACATTCGGCTGCGGCTGTGGGACAATGAAACGGACGGCAAATGCGCTTTAAAATTATAAACGGGACACAGAGTTGAATTGTAGAAATAGTAGAATCAATGTGGCTCGTAGAAATTTTTAGGAGCCAATCAACAGACCTATATATATAAAAAAAAAATCACAAACTTATATTTTAACTAGGACGTAGCTCCCAGTACTAAGTTCTTTACATCACACAAACTGATCACAACATACATATATATCATAAGGAAACACAACTCCATTTACAGAAAATTATAGCAAACTGATTATAATGGAAAACAAAACAGAAACGGAGGGCAAAATGGAAACAGAAATGTAAAGAATGAACCAATCATGGGTATTATATATTATATATTTATGAGATCATGGAGACCAAAAAAGATTGAGAAACAAGAGTTGGGCAGCACATATTTGTCTCGGAGGGTTGCTGAGTAAAAAGCTACTCTTTGCATTTAGACTCAAAGTAATAGGAAACTTGAGTGACAAACACAAGGAAGAGTAGACAGAACCTAAGTTGCCTCTGAGGATAGAATCTCAAGTTCAGCCCACCAGAGGGGAGAAAGTCTTGGGATGGCTTGATCAGGCGAGATGTTAATCTCTTCCCTTAATCTGTTGACGATATCCTTCATCTTTGCTCTGTGCTGAGGATTTGGTTGGATGCACTCCTTGACAACATCGCAGATGACATCAAGTTCATTGTCCTTGAAAGAGTTGAGGTTTGGATCAATCATGCAGATGATGCTCTCTTTGTTGTCCAAATATTCAGCAGCCTGGAAAGTGTATTGTGAAACAAATTATTCAAAAATGAAAAAAAAAAATTGTAATTCCACTTGGTTTTGCTCTAAAAGGAACTTACCCATTGCTCTATTGGCCCGTGTTCATCTGAGTATGGGAGCTTTCCAGAAATGAGTTCAAGCAATAATATGCCAAAACTGTATACATTGGTTTCTGGATCAGCCATAGTAGGCAGTTCAGATTTCTCTACGCTACTTTCACCTGAGACCTTTGACTGGAGTGCAGATTGTGAATAAAAACTGGTCTCTGCTACCTGAGAAAGCAAGAGTAATAGGAGGATGTCAAATAAATCATAATGGTTAAAGTGTGAAGGTGTTAGTCAAATTGTAAGACGAAGTGGCATACCTTAGCTGCATAGTCATCTGTCAAAAAGATACAATTTGAACTTAAGTTGGTATGTGCTACCGGTGGTTTCAGATCATGCATATATTGAAGACAATAAGCTGCTCCCATAATAATTCTCATTCTTGCATTCCAGTCAAGATGTTCCATGTCTTCGACTGAAACAACAAGAGAGAGGGAAATTTTATAGTCTCAATATTCAGCTTCCAACTCAGATCTTGAGTAGAAAAGATGCATCTAAAATAAAATATTACCGTGTATATGCTCAAAGACTGTCCCGTTTGGAGCATATTCAAATACCATCATCCTATGGAAAGGCTTATCCTCCTCACAGTAGCCAATGAGATTGACAAAGTTCTTATGGTTAATCCGTGACAATATATCAATCTACACTAGCAAAGCATATACAGTCAAAATAGCTAAGAACAGGAGCAAGAAATAATAAGTATACAATGCATTAACAGTTCCATTGGGCTTAAAAATGTCAATCATTTGCAGCGATCAGAGACACAATGAACCTGTTTCCGGTACATCATCTCTGAACTCTTCGACCAGTCATTAGAAGAAGTGATTGTGGTTGATGCAACAGCTATCTCAACTCCACTGGAAAGTGTTCCTTTGTATGTAATGCAACCGTCAGTAGTGTCAATGATATTGCTGAAATCTTCACAAGCTGTTTCCAGTTCTGATCGATTCAGCTTGGGAACCCCTGCATGTTATACAACACAATTTAGTTCTCTCTATGTCAAACAAAAACAATTACAAGGGATTGCAATGTTTAACAAGTCAGGAGCCATCTCACATAAAGTCTATGTTTTTAGGATTATTTCTATCTAAAAATTTGTGCGTGGCATTTGTGGACTCAAAAGTTATGTCCACTCATATCCAATCCTATGTACAGTGTAATATTAACTTGACCTTGTTTACCTGAACTTTGCTGAATAAAGAATGCTAAATCTTTTCCTAAACAGTCTTGGAGATTTATTGATGTCCAAGATTCATTAGGTAACAACTTTACCTGATTAACCTATAGATTAAAAGGGCACTACAGGTTTCCCTTGAAAATTTTCAGATTTATTTCATTTTCATTGTCTACTATGTTTGTTAGTGTTCTTGACGTGTAACAATGAAATGGAAAGTTTAGCAAATTTCATACTGACATGTAACAAGCGGCTTTAGCTGGTCATCACAGTAAAACTTTACTAAAGTTTAACTACATATAAGAAAATCACCTGTAATAAATGCTTTCTGCAACTGTCCACTAAGTCCAGTCTTCCACGGACCAATGGCTTTCACCCCTCGGGTTCGGCACATGATGACCGTGGCTGCAGCAAATATGAATAAAGCTGCTCCACCAGGAACAACATAAACATACTTCCATATGCCCCCACTGGCATCTGAAGATTCGATACTGTTTGACTGAGGTAGAGGGCTTGGAGAATGCTGGTTAATTGTAACATCACTGCTAGGAGATATAGAAGTTTCATCAGCTTCTGAAGGCTGCGGTGCAGGTGAAGGATGATGTTTCTTTTCAGCATTTGGTACAGCAGGAAAAGTTCCACTACTTTGGGAAGTTGGAAGAGCAATGATTTGGTCGGAGGAAGGCACACCAGTGGCAGGTGCAGCAGGGAGGTTACTCGACTGTTCATGTAGCCTACGACGTGCAACATTGATAGTATTCTGCATATACCGTATGATGTTTGTCTCAGATGAACCTGCTTTGTACAATGTAACATCAATAATTATCTGGCAAGCATAAATATTTATGTCCAATAACCAAGAGTAGTTACTGCTCTACTCACCAGGCACATAAGTGCAGCAATGGTCTCCATGAGTACCTGGAGAGTGCGTTTCAAGCTTCAACCTTGCAAGAATGGTGAATGGTTTCAACAAAAAGAAGATGAAAAAAAGTCGAAAAATATGATAAAAATTAAATAATAAAGAAATATTTATATTCCGTACACTGGCAGCGGCAAGAGACTGAGGTAATGAGTGAGAGCTCCCTTCATTGAGCTAACAAATGAGTCTGCCTTATTCAGTTGCTTGAAACTGCTATATCGAATGCTGTTCAAGACATTTAAAAATGGGAAAGCCAGATATCTACCACTAAAATATAATTCTTATCACAACTGAGTGCCAATGTAAAAGAGATAAAAAAAGAATGCTCTGATATGGGAGAAGAAACTTTATAGGAGGGTAAGGGGGTTAAATATATGATGCTTATCAACAACCAGCAAACAGATGCCGGCTTCCTTAGAGCCGTCATATTGCATAGTCAATGATCAATTACCTCATGCTATATAGAATTCTAAGGAGCTTATGTTCAAATGGGTTAAAGAGATACTACAGAGTAAATCTAAAAAGATTTAAAAAAAAAAAAAAAAGTCAAAGTGCTATATGATTGGAGCACAGCAGGGGCTCAAATCAGCAAATGTTATTACAAGCCCACGTGCCAATTGAGCATTAGACATAATAAGTTCATCAATCATTATTTAATTGTTTAATTAGACTATTCTTGGCTATAACTAAAAGTAACATTTAGCGGAGCCAGTTCATATGTCCCTTGAGCAGGCAGAGTTACTGGAATTAACAGAGGATCATTCACAAGCCTCATTCTCATAAAAATTCTTTTTCACAAGCAAAGAACCAAGCATCAGGAAATGTATACTAGCAAAATGACCAAATAAAGGGGTAACTGGCAGATTCATGGAAGATATATTAAAATGAGTAAAGGCTTACCAATGTCCAAACTTTCTATTTAGACATCCAATTCCAGCAATGACCGAAGATGTAAGGTTTTCATCACATTGCAATTCAAAAAGTAAGTTTAGCCTTGTGAGCTCCAAAGGAATGCTGCCTTCAAATTTATTATTGCAAAGCAACCTAAGTGAAAAATGCGTTAGTCCAGGTCCCCATAAGGCCTAGAGCATCAGATACGTGTTAAAACCTAAAACAATAAACTCACATGCGTTTTAGTGACAGCATCCTCCCTACTTCTACTGGAATTGTTCCACTCAACTTATTGTTCCTTAAATCCAATAGCTCTAGCTTTGTTAGCTCTCCAAACTCTTTAGGAATGGCACCAGAGAAACGGTTTTTGTGGAGTATACTGTTAAAGCAAATGAAGAGAGCAAGAACAAGAAAATTTAATCACATTCAGAGAGCACTGCAAACATTACCAAATATTGAACTAAATATCAAGATACCAGATACACTGTCCATAGTTTAAGAAAATCCTTATCAGATGATAACCTATAAGCAGTTGCATATGAGTTTAAAGATTTAACCTTCAACACACTAAATGCTATGTGATCAAGGAGTTTTGAATTATGCTTATTATAAAATAAATAATCTTTAAACTAACCTAGGTTACTGATACTTGTATTCCTTCTCTAGTCAAATTATAAGTTTTGATATGTATAGGCTGGTAAAAATTTGAAGAGTAAACTTTTCTTTCTCTTCCACCCGTCCACCTCCTGTTGCCATATGCCTTACCCACTTACAGCAAGCAGGAATTCTGAGATTCTTTTCCCATATTCTTCTAGCATTCTATGTAATCGTCATTCCAACATGCATATAACTTGCATCTTTCTAATCTATAACAGAATCTAGAAGTTGATTTTTCATTACACACGATTGGTTTGCAGAGATAGTCCTATACTCTTCATCTCATGACACTGTTTTAGGTGCTTGTAAGTGGGAAATTGAAAAATTGAAGCCATATAAGAATTTCCTTACAGAGTTAAAGAAGCAGGTGATCCACATTGTTAAAAGAAATTCCTTATTGAAACTAAGAAGTGATTTTACATAAGAGGAAGCAAAAATGTGATTCCTTACAGAATTTTTAAGTCTCTAAGCTTCCCAAGCTCAGGTGCCAATGTTCCTTCCAAATACAGCTCTTTCAAATCCCTGCAAGTAAATAGAAAACAATAGTATAATTTATCATTTAACTTGTACTAGAGGTATCTGCAAAATGAAAAGAACTCGATGCCAAAAAATCGTGGCAAAAGTAAATTATGTTCTCAATGAAAAATCTGTAGCTGCACATTGATTAATGGGAAAATTTAGAGGAAAGAAACTTACAGCATTATCACTTTACCGTTCAGACAATGAACACCTGACCACAAACAAGGAGTGCGATCATTTGGATCCCAATTTGCAAAGGCACCATAAGGATCCTCATTCACCCTTGCCCGAAGTTCCCACAGAGCCAATCCTGCATTTGCACAAGTCATTTAGAACCGAAAAAACAAACAGACAAACAGCAGCAAGGTT
>JAJEJH010000623.1:0-127524 GCA_026122585.1 Anacardium occidentale
ATACAACATGCTCTCAGTATATCCTCCAGAACTTTATTCACCCTCTCAGTCTGACCATCTGTCTTAGGGTGATATACTATGCTGAGCTGAAATACAACATGGTTCCCAATACTCTCTACAGAGATCTCTAGAAGGTTGACAGAAATCTGGAGTCTCTGTCTGACACTATCATCCTGGGAACCCCGTGGAGTCTCATCATCTCTCTGAGGTAGAGTCTGGCTAACTGCTCTGTAGACATTCCCTTTCTAACTGGCAGGAAATGTGCTGATTTATTGAGCCGATCAACTACCACCCATACACCATCATATCCCCTCTGGACTCTAGGAAGACCCGAGATGAAGTCTATGGAGATATCATCCCATTCTCACTCAGAAATACTCAAGGGGTGAAGTAATCCTGAGGGCCTTTGGTGCTCTGCCTTAACTTGCTGACATACCAGACACCTGGAGACGTAGTCTGCTATGTCCTTTTTCATCCCTGACCACCAGAAACTTCTCTTGAGGTCTCTGTACATTTTCGTGCTGCCTGAGTGCACTGAATACATCACACTATGCGTCTCTGACAAAATCCTCTGTCTCAACTCTGATCTCTGGGGCACACATACTCTACCTCTGAACCTCAAGATCTCATCACTGAACTCAAAGTCAGGCACTGCTCTCTCTGACATCTTCTGAAGCATACTTTGAGTCCACTCATCTGACATCTGCCCCTCTCTGATCTCATCATACAAGTAGGATCTGATACGCAACCTAGAGAAACCCGTAGACATAATCTCAACCTGCTCTCTGGCTAACTCATGCTGCAGCTCTCTCTGAACTGATAGGCTGGATAGAGCCACTCGTCTACTCAAGGCGTCAGCCACTACATTGGCTCTACCCAGGTGGTATCTGATGTCGCAATCGTACTCATTCACCAGCTCTAACCATCTCCTCTGTCTCATGTTGAGCTCCTTCTGGGTGAAGAAATATTTCAAACTTTTGTGGTCTGAATATATGCTACATCTGACTCCATACAGATAGTGTCTCCAAATCTTTAGGGTAAAAACGACCGCTGCAAGCTCTAGATCGTGGGTAGGGTACCTCAACTCATGATCCCGCAATTGCCTAGAGGCGTAGGCAATTACCCTACCATTCTGTATCAGAACAGCCCCGATCCCTTAATGGGATGCATCTGTATAGATATCGAACTCTACCCCCTCCTGGGGTAGCGCCAGAACTAGAGCACTAGTCAACCTCTCCTTAACCTCCGAAAACCGTGTCTCGCACTCCTCTGGCCACACGAAGGGAGTCTCTTTCCTAGTCAAGGCAGTGAGAGGCCTTACTAGGCTGGAGAACCCTTCTATGAACCTCTTATAATATCCTACTGTCCTAAGGAAGCTTTTGACTTCTTTCACTGTCTTCGACCTCGGCTAACTCAAAATCGCTTCCACTTTGCTAGGGTCCACTGAAATACCCTCTGCTGATACCACGTGGCCTAAGAATGCCACTCTGTCGAGCCAAAACTCACACTTGGAGAACTTGACGAAAAGATGCTGGTCTCTCAGCCTCTGAAGCATGAATCTCATATGCTCCTCGTGCTCTGCTACACTTCTGGAATAAACCAGAATATCATCTATAAATACCACCACGAATTGGTCTAGGTAGTCATGAAAGACCCGGTTCATCAAGTCCATGAAGATGGCTGGGGTATTGGTCAATCCAAATAGCATGACCACGAACTCGTAGTGCCCATAACGAGTCCGGAAGGCTGTCTTGGGGACATTTCTCTTCGTCACTCTGTCTTAATAATAGTCTGATCTCAAGTCAATCTTGGAGAAAACTACTGCACCTCTCAACTGATCAAAGAGGTCGTCGATCCTTGGCAGGGGATACTTGTTCTTCACCGTTATTCTATTCAGCTCCCTGTAGTCAATACACATCCGCATTGACCCATCCTTCTTCTTCACAAATTAAATTGGAGCTCCCTACGATGAATAGCTCGGTCGGATAAATTTCTTATCCATCAGCTCCCATAACTGCTTCCTCAACTCCTGGAGCTCAGCTGGAGCCATCCGGTACGGAGCCTTGGAGATTGGAGCAGTATCAGAGAGAAGCTCGACACTAAACTTCAACTCTCTGTCTGGAGGTAGCCTTGGCAACTCGTCTGGGAGACGTCTCTGAACTCTCTGACAATCGGCACCTCCTCGATACTTGGCCCCAATGAACTGTTACATATGACATTGGCCAAGTACCCTACACATCCCTGCCTCATCAATCTGCTCGTCTGGATGCACGAGATCATCATACTCTCTACTCTGCCCTCACCAAACATAAAGCAATCAGGGCCTATGTGGAATCTAACCTTCTTTCTTCCACAATCTATCTCGGCATCATATTTCCCCAAGAAGTCCATCCCCAACATCATATCAAAGTCTGCCACCTCCAACAGAATCAGGTCTATCTACATCTGTCTACCCATAACTTCTATCATCTGATCTAAGAGGACTCTGTCACTCACCACATACCCTCTATCTGGCATCTTAACTAAGATACTAGGGTCAACCCCTAATCTCTCTACCATTCCCCAGGAAATAAAGCTGCGTGTGGCCCCGCAGTCAACCAATATAAATAAAGGAGTACCAAGATAAAGAATCTGACCAGTCACTGCATGGGGTATGGCATCTGCCTGCTCTTGACGGACAACATATACTCTGGCTCTGCCGCCGCCACCACCTTCTGACATACTAGCACCTCCTCCAAGTGCTCCAACTTCTGGTCTGGAAATCTCAACTCCACCTCTCTCTACACCAGCGTCGCCTCTGGGTGGTCCTCCTCTACCTCTGTGCTGACCACCACCACCTCTACTGGGCCCAACACCAGCTCCACCTCTGGCGGGCCACTCTGCCATCATGTGCCCGGGCTGACGACACAAATAACATACAATCTGACCAGCCAAGCACTCGTCTGCATGTCGTCTGCCACACTGAGTACACTGTGGCAAGGAAAACTGAGGTGCAATCCTCTGTCACTAAACACCTCGAGCTGATCTCTTAGCCGACACTGGCCTCTTGCCCTTATCTTTGACATCCGACCTCTCAACTGCTCGACTCATGGCACCCATCCTCTGATGACCGGCCTCTGATCTGAGGGCTCTCCCCAAAGCATCACTGAACTACTGGGGAGGCTCAGCTCCAGTCAAGACATCCTTGGCTATAGCAGGGTGCAAGCCATGGATGAACTTCTGCACACGTCCCATCTCGGTCCCCGCCAAACTAGGGACAAATCTTGCCAATGCATTGAACTTGGTCGTATACTCCTTGACTGAACTTGGCCACTAAACCAAATCAATGAACTCTTGGGCCTTTGCATACATCATCTTTGTGCCCCGGTACTCGACGTCAAACAGCCGTCTGAACTCTGCCCAAGTCATCTGCTCCTCAGGGATGGTAGCCTTGGCCAGGCCCCACTAAACCTTAGCATCGCCGCGCAGGAGAAATACTGCACATCTAACTTTCTCCCGCTCTGACAGTGTATAGAGCCCCATCACACTCTCTACGGACTCTATCCACTCCTCTGCCACCGTTGGATCTCTGGACCCTCTGAATCTAGATGGCTGAAAGGACCCAGACATATGATAGATGGGATGCAGCCTCTCTAATGAACCAGTGCCAACTGTGTAGTGACCCCCGCCTCAGGCTTACTGTGCGCAGCTGAAAAATATATATAAATATATATATATATATAATAATGAAAAGGTGCCTGTGACGGAGATCCCCACGAGGGAAAAGAATTTAACTGCTGCTTGAAAATATTTTAAACATTAATATACGGAAGCGTACAATATGAAAACTTTAATAAAATAAGTCATAAAGACTTTTCAGAAATTCCCAAGTTACTCATGTATAAAATATGTCATACAACAGTGTATAATAATATAATACACACAAACATAAATACATGAGATGCGATTAACAAAGCAAATGACCCGAATCTTAAAACTAGCTACCGAGCCATGTCCCCAAAACCTCACAGCTGATCGTCGCATCTCAGTCCCCAAAACTCACTGACCTGCAAAAGAGAAAGGAAGGGAAAGGGGTGAGTGACAAAATCACTTAGTAAGCATTTCCTATCTCTTACACAGACAGGTCATCAAGCAAAGGCTGATCAAAGATCAGACCTCGAACTCTCAGCTTACTGATTTCTCATTCTTTACTTATTTCTTATTTCTTTATTTCTTTATTTCTTTACTTTCTTCCTTTATTAAGTTTTCAGAATTCTCATGCGTTTTATGCTCTGTACTTTGCTTTTATCTCATATGTTCTCATGTATGTAGTACATGACATGATATGCATGCTCTGATGTCATGTAAATCTCATTTTCTCATAAAACTTGCCCCTCGGGCTGATTTTCTGAAAACGTATTCTTTTCTGAAAACTCTTTCTCAAAAAAATCTCTGATCCGAAGATCCTCATATATATACGTATAGTATATCTGAAAACAGTATCGAAAGTACTGTATCTGGAAAATAACTCTGCTATGCTGGCCAGTCTGATGAACACAAGGATTCGGCACATTGGCTGTATGAGTTCAAACCTATGAGAAAACTACTCGTGCACGACCATGTTCTCTCTAGCGAACCATGGTTTCCCTCTCTGCGGGCGTGCGAACTCACAGGCGCCCCTCGTATCCACCCCTAACTGATGTCCGAAACATCGTATATATATACTTTTTAAAACATCTCTTGGATCCGTAGATCCATTTTCTGAAAATATCTTGTATATGGCATGTCATGCTCAATGCTCATTAATCATGCATGAAATGATGTTATCTCATCTTATTCTTATGTTTCGCTTGCTTAGAATTCGCTTAGGGAAGCTTAGGGTAGCTTAACTTTAATTAAAAATCTCATTTCTTTCTTTCTTAAGCCACACGGGCGTGTGTGCTAGCGTGCATGGTCGGGTGTCAAGGCACACGGGACCGTGTGCTCCTCGTGCTGATGGGCGTGCAACATTCTGGAATCAATTTCTCACAAATCATGAAATTGGCAGGCCACACGGGCGTGTGGTGCATATACACGGGCGTGCATGGCTAGGCACACGGGCGTGTATCACATTACACGGGCTTGTGGTTGCCTCAGCACCCTCTCGTGTCTTACCTACACGGGCGTGCACAATTGGGATCTCACACACAGGCGTGTCCCCTCAGGCACACAGACGTGTGTGTGGATTTTCATACGCACACGGGCAGGATGCAAGGCCGTGTCCATGCAGATTTGAGGACACACGGTTGTGTCCCCTCGAGCGCACGGTCGTGTGCCCAACTCAAAATCAGCAGAAAGCGTTTGGAAACCCAGAAAATCCCACACAACTCATCCAAAACTCATTCATCTTTCAATTAAACATCAACACAACATATATACATGCCAATAAACATACTCAACTCATGCATTTCTTATTTGGCTCATCAAATCTCATACATTTCTCATCCAAAGCATACCCAAACAACATATTCAACATACATTGCATATTCATCTCAAAATCATCACTCAAAACATCTCATCATCATCATATCATGCTGGAAAAACATACTCAGCACACAACAAGCATTCATTAAGCTAGAAAATCGGAAAACTTGCTGGAAACCTAAGTGAAGAGGTAAAGAAATACTTACCTCTTGCCATGGCGTTCGGATCTCTCTCCCTAGCTGGTCCTGGATCTCTCACCAAAACAATGGCAGCTGGTTGGAAGGTTTCAACTCTAGGGTTTACTGGAAAAAAGAATGAGAAAAGTTGAAGGAAAGCTGAAGTAGAAAACTGGGCGGGGAAAAGAAATTTATACTCGTTCTTTCTCCTGGCACACGGGCGTGTGCCCCTCAAATTCTCAATCTCTCTCTCTTTTACCCCTCAACTTAGCCTAAATGACATTTTTACCCCTGGGCTATTACAATCTCCCCCTCTAATAAAAATTTCGTCCCCGGAATTAACTAAACAAATCTGGGAACCTATCTCTCATCTCAGACTCAATCTCCCAGGTGGCCTCCTCAACTCTCTGACTCTGCCACAGAACTTTAACTAACAAGATCTCTCTATTCCTTAAGGTCTTCACTTTATAATCCAGAATCTGAATAGGCGTCTCCTGATAACTCAGATTATCTGCTAGCTTGATATCCTCAATCTGAAGCACATGCGAAGAATCTCCCACATACTTCCTTAACTGAGATACGTGAAACACGTTATGGATCCTATCTATACTCCCTGGTAAAGCTAGTCTGTAGGTGACTCTGCCAACTCTCTCCAGAATCTGATACAGACTAATAAACCTCGGAGCCAACTTACCTTTCTTCCTAAATCTTAAAACTCTTCTATAGGGAGCAACTCTCAAGAAGACATGATCTCCAATCTCAAACTCTATCTCCCTACGTCTCAGATCCGCATAACTCTTCTGGCGATCCTGGGTCTGCTTAATCCTCTGTCTGATCACTCTTATCTACTCAATCATCATCTGAGTCATCTCTGGACCCACTGCTGACTCTAGCGAATCCCTCTCATCCATCTCATCCCAATACAATGGCGATCGACATTTTCTACCATACAAAGCCTTGAAATGTGTCATCTGAATCGTAGACTGATAACTGTTGTTGTAGGTAAATTCCATCAATGGCAATATCTCAACCCAACTCGTCTGAAAATCTCTACAACAAGCTCTCAACATATCCTCTAATATCTGATTGACTCTCTCAGTCTATCCATCTATCTGGGGATGATAAGCTAAACTGAAACGAAGTCTTGTTCCCAAAGCTCTCTGTAAACTGCCCCAAAAAGCTAACATAAACCTTGAATCTCTATCTGACACTATATCTTTGGGAACTCCATGTAGCCTGACAATCTCTCTGACATACAGACGACCCAACTGATCCGTACTCATACCATCTCTGATCGGTAAGAAATGTGCAAACTTACTCAAACGGTCAACAATAACCCAAATACTGTTATAACCCCTCTGCACTCTCGAGAGTCCTGATATAAAATCCAACCAAATACTCTCCCATTTTCACTCGGGAATCCTCAAAGGCTGTAACAAACCAGACAGTCTCTGATGCTCTACATTGACCTGCTGACAAGTCAAACACTTAGCTACATACTCTACTATATCTCTCTTCATACCAGACCACCAAAACGATCTCTTAAGATCCTGATACATCTTGGTACTGCTTGGATGAGCTGAATATATTGAATCGTGAGCCTCTGACAAAATCTCGTGTCTCAACTCTGTATCCTCTGGCATACATACTCTATCTCTGAATCTCAGAATACCATCTCTGAATCTCAGAATACCATCTCTGACTTCAAAATCTGAAACTATACCCTCTGAAGTCCTTTGAACCCATAAATCGGCCCTCTGAGACTCTCTGATGTCATCATACAAAGTCGAAACCAACTGAAGTCTGGAAAAACCAACTGACATAATCTTAATCTGATCTCTGGCGATCTCAAGCTGCAACTCTCTCTGAACTGTAACCATAGACAAGGCTACCCTCCTGCTCAAAGCATCTCCTACCACATTAGCTCTCCCTGGGTGATATCTGATCTCACAATTATAGTCCTTCACCAGCTCTAACCATCTCCTCTGCCTCATATTTAACTCTTGTTGGGTGAAGAAATACTTCAAACTTTTGTGATCAGAATAAATACAGCATCTGATACCATACAGATAATGTCTCCAGATCTTCAAAGCAAACACTACAGCCACTAACTCTAAGTCATGCGTAGGGTACCTTAACTCATGATCCTTTAATTGCCTAGAAGCGTAGGCAATCACCCTACCTGACTGCATCAACACTGCTCCAATCCCCTGATGGGAAGCATCTGTGTAGACATCATAATCAATACCCTCCTGAGGCAACGCTAACACTGGAACACTTGTCAACCTCTGCTTTAATGCCTGAAACCGAGCCTCACGCTCCTCAGTCCAAACAAACGATGTCTCACTCCGAGTCAAAGCTGTTAACGGCTTAGCTATACTGGAAAAGCCCTCTATAAATCTCCTGTAGTAACCAGCTTATCCAAGGAAACTTCTCACCTCTCTAGCAGTCTTCGGCCTTGGCCAACTCAAAATGACCTCAATCTTACTCGGATCTATTGAAATCCCTGCTGAAGAAACCACGTGTCTAAGAAAAGCAACACTGCTCAACCAGAACTCACACTTGTCAAACTTAGCATATAACTGACGATCTCTTAACCTCTGAAGAACAAATCTCAGATGCTTAACATGCTCCTCTACACTCCTCGAGTAGACCAAGATGTCGTCGATAAATACAACAACGAATCTATCTAGACAGTCCTAGAAAACTTGATTCATCAAGTCCATAAATACTGTCGAAGCATTCGTCAACCCAAAGGCATCACTACAAACTCATAGTGGCCATACCTCGTCCTGAAAGCAGTCTTAGACACATCTCTCTCCGCAACTCTAATATGATGAAACCCAAACCTTAAGTCAATCTTGGAGAACACTGCAGCTCCACTCAACTGGTCGAACAAATCGTCTATCTTGGGCAACGGATACTTATTCTTAACTGTCACCTTATTCAACTCTCGGTAATCTATACACATCCTCAAGGAACCATCCTTCTTTTTCACAAACAAGATCGGCGCGCCCCATGGTGAACAACTCGGCCTTATAAACCGCTTATCAATCAACTCTTGAAGCTGCTTCTTCAATTCTTGCAACTCAGCTGGAGCCATGCGATACGGAGCCTTCGAAATTGGAGCCGTACCAGGAAGTAACTCAATCGAAAACTCTAACTCTTGCTCTAGAGGCAATCCTGGCAAATCCTCAAGAAAAACATCGAGAAACTCAACAACTACAGGAACCTCCTCGATACTTGACTCAATTACCTCTCTACAAACTATATTAGCCAAGTATCCTACACAACCTTTACTCAACAACTTCCTTGCTTGTAAACAGGAAATAAGTACCGGCTCCACTCTACCCTCACCAAAGGTGAACTGATCAGAGCCTAACTGCAATCTAACCTTTTTCCTCTTACAGTCTATCTCAGCTTCATAACAACTCAGAAAATCCATGTCTAGGATCATGTCAAAATCGGCTAACTCTAACATGATCAAGTCTATCCTCAAAACTCTACCCATAATGATCACCTCCTGATCTACCAGAATCAGATCACTCACTATCACACCACCATCAGGTATATCAATACTAATACTCCTCTCAGCCACACTAGGGGTCAACCCTAATCTCTCTATCACTCCTCGAGACACAAAACTATACATGTTACCACAATCAATCAATATATATAAAGGAGTATCCAAGAAAGTCAACTGACCTGTAACTGCATGGGGGTTCATCTCAGCCTGCTCTCTCCTCACTGCGAAGACTCTAGCTCTACCTCCGCCTCTCGGTGAACCAACACCGCCTCTCTGAGCTCTACCACCTCTACCAGCTGGACCTTCATACCCTCAGCTGGGACCTACTCCACCGACTGATGGCCTAACTCCAGCTCCTCTCATTAGATACTCAGAAAACTTATGACCAGGCTGACGACATCTGAAACAAACATCTTGACCCGCAAGACACTCTCCTGGGTGACTCCTGCCACAACTCCTACAGACTGACAACTCTGCTCTCTGCCTCTGTCTCTTACCCTTAAACTGTTTCTTTGACTGCATAGGTTTCTTGCCTCTATCTCCACCTCTCTCAGGTGCTTTCTCTGCTGACCTCGAAAAGAAACTCATCCTCTGCAAATAAACCTCTGACCTCAAGGCTCTCCCTAAAGCCTCACTGAATCTCTGCGGCGGCGAAGAACCCGTTATCACATCTCTGGCAATCGCAGGGTGCAAACCATGCACAAATTTTTGAACTCAGATCGGCTCAGAAGCCACTACTCCTAGAACAAATCTGGCAAGCACATTAAACCGGATAGCATAATCCTTAACCGAACTGTTCCCTTGAGTCAACTCTATAAACTCCTAGGCTCTAGCATGTACCATATCTGTACTATGGTACTCCTCCTCAAACATCCTCCTAAACTCAGACCAAGTCAAACTCGCAACATCCACTGATGTCTTTGCGAGGTTTCACCACACCCTCGCATCACCTCTCAACATGAATGTAGCATACCGAATCATTTCTCTGTCGGTCATCGTGAATAATCCAATCACACTCTCTACCGACTCAATCCATTCCTTAGCCATAACTGGATCTCGAGAACCACTGAATTTAGACTGCTGATGAGCACCAGGTAAACTGTAGATCGGATGCAACCTATCTGAACCACTTATACCAATGGTGTCTGTCCCTGAACTCATATCTGTCTGACAACCAAACTCAGGCATCTGATAAGGCTCTCTGATCGTCTCTGACATACCCTGATCTCTCTGCCCATACTGACCTCTGACTCACCCCTGATGGGCTCTCTGTCTCTCTGGCTCAAAATCCTCAGCTCTAGCTGCCGGCTGATAACCCTCTCTGATCATCTCTCTAAAGATATCTGTCACATCCTCAGCTCGAAGGGAAACTCTGGAGTGTCGAGACCTCTTAGAATCACTAGTACTCATAGGCCTAACCGAAGCACTACTCTCTTCCTCTACGACTAGGGGTAAAGGGGCTTGGGCTCGTCTATCTAAAACAACACAACACAAGGGTAAACATACCAAACAAACAACATTCTCAAACTATACTTACACTGACAAGAAGCGAACAACAGCTGTCGGGACATGCTGGCCTTGGCTCATGCTATCTCTTAGAAAACAATGCATTAAAAACACGTTTTCTTTACTTTCTTCCTTTATTAAGTTTTTAGAATTCTCATGCGTTTTATGCTCTGTACTTTGCTTTTATCTCATATGTTCTCATGTATGTAGTACATGACATGATATGCATGCTATGATGTCATGTAAATCTCATTTTCTCATAAAACTTGCCCCCCGGGTTGATTTTCTGAAAACGTATTCTTTTCTGAAAACTCTTTCTCATAAAAATCTCTGATCCAAAGATCCTCATATATATACGTATAATATATCTGAAAACAATATTGAAAGTACTGTATCTGAAAAATAACTCTGCTATGCTGTTTAGTCTGATGAACGTAGGGATTCGGCACATTGGCCGTATGAGTTCAAACCTATAAGAAAACTACTCGTGCACGACCATGTTCTCTCTAGCAAACCATGGTTTCCCTCTCTGCGGGTGTGCGAACTCACAGGTGCCCCCTCGTATCCACCCTTAATTGATGTCTGGAACATTGTATATATATACTTTTTAAAACATCTCTTGGATCCGTAGCTCCCTTTTCTGAAAATATCTTGTATATGGCATGTCATGCTCAATGCTCAGTAATCATACATGAAATGATGTTATCTCATCTTATTCTTATGTTTCGCTTGCTTAGAATTCGCTTAGGGAAGCTTAGGGTAGCTTAACTTTAATTAAAAATCTCATTTCTTTCTTTCTTAAGCCACACGGGTGTGTGTGCTAGCGTGCACGAGCATGTGTCAAGGCACACGGGATTGTGTGCTCCTCGTGCTGATGGGCGTACAACATTCTGGAATCAATTTCTCACAAATCATGAAATTGGCAGGCCACACGGGCGTGTGGTGCATATACACGGGCGTGCATGGCTAAGCACACGGGCGTGTATCACACTGCACGGGTGTGTGGTTGCCTCAGCACCCTCCCGTGTCTTGGCTATATGGGCGTGCACAATTGGGATCTCACACACGGGTGTGTCCCCTCGGGCACACGGGCGTGTGTGTGGATTTTCATACGCACATGGGCAGGATGCAAGGCCGTGTCCATGCATATTTGAGGCCACACGGTCGTGTCCCCTCAAGCGCATGGTCGTGTGCTCAACTCAAAATCTGCAGAAAACGTCTGGAAACCCAGAAAATCCCACACAACTCATCCAAAACTCATTCATCTTCCAATTAAACATCAACACAGCATATATACATGCCAATAAACATACTCAACTCATGCATTTCTTATTTGGCTCATCAAATCTCATACATTTCTCATCTAAAGCATACCCAAACAACATATTCAACATACATTGCATATTCATCTCAAAATCATCACTCAAAACATCTCATCATCATCATATCATGCTGGAAAAACATACTCAGCACACAATAAGCATTCATTAAGCTGGAAAATCAGAAAACTTGCTGGAAACCTAAGTGAAGAGGTAAAGAAATACTTACCTCTTGTCATGGCGTCTGGATCTCTCTCCCTAGCTGGTCCTGGATCTCTCATCGGAACAATGGCAGTTGGCTGGACGGTTTCAACTCTAGGGTTTGCTAGAAAAAGGAAGGAGAAAAGCTGAAGGAGAAAACTGGGTGAAATGCGGGGAAAAGAAATTTATACTCATTCTCTCTCCTGGCACACGGGCGTGTGCCCCTCAAATTCTCAATCTCTCCCTCTTTTACCCCTCAACTTAACCTAAATGACATTTCTACCCCTGGGCTATTACAAACTGTCTTTGTACTCATGGCCTGGATGAACTCTGTACACCCAATCGGATACTGATACCCCTCTCTGACGGGCTGAGGCTGAAACTGATAACCTCTTCTGACTGATTGAGGCACTGAATAATACTGTGGCTGAGGCCGAGACTGTGGCTGAGAAGGTCTTCTCCTTGAAGACTGATAAGTCTCATACTGTGGAGGATCAACTCTGGCTGGCTCTTGCACATTACCCACACCAGCCTGCTGAAGACTCTCTCTGACAACTTCCCCAATTATCTCTCTGAGCTGATCTGGTCTGATGGACACATGGGAGGTATTCTGAGATCGCCTCTTATCATTCACACTCATAGGTTACACAGGAGGGCTACTACTAGCCTCATCTATGTATCTAATCACATACTCTTCTCTATCTAAAGCATCACAAACAAACAGGGTTAGAAACACAAACATAGCAAATCTGGAAAAGAAATATCTGACTGTGCTGTGAGGAGGGTCTGGACAATGGCTACGAATGAGAGAAAATAGGCACCACACATTTACAACTCAAATAACTACTAAAATGGTATAGAGGAACACTCTGATACCAACAATGTAAGACCTACCGTCACGAGTACCCCTGCTGCTGAATTAAACTGTTCTTTTATTTATTAGACTAGAAATTAGGTACCCGTGACAGGAATCCTACGAAAAGGAAATCTACTGCTACTGTACAACTATGTTCAAGCGGAAGTTGTAACTGAAACTGAAATGCATAAATGTACAATGAGCCCAAACTGGCATTTCATACATGTAATTATATATATAACTGTTCTGTACCTCTGGATACAATTACATTAATGTACAAGACCTCACAGGTCCAAAACTGAAAAGAAAATACAAGCTGGAAAGTGTGTATGGGTCCCCTCTCGCAAGCCTCAGTTCACCCGCTCCTCGCAAGCAGTAACAAAACCTGAAAATGAAGGAAGAAGGAAAGGGATGAGTGATAAAGATCACCCAGTAAGCATTCCTTACTTCCCTCAACCCAAGCAAGCAGCAAACAAGGGCATACATACCTGGCCTCGGCCCTATACATGCATCTAATCGCTTGTGGGCGTTGAAACTGATTACTGGATTTGCTGTATCTCATTATTAATCAAATTCTAAAATGTATGTCATGACATGATAGCTGAAATCTGAATATGCATGCGAATCTCTAAATGTACCCGAAGGTACCTGCTGTGCTGATCAGGCTGATAAACGCAGGGATTCGCCATCCTGGCCAAGTGGGCTGAACATTCTAGCTACTGGCTAGAAAGCTGAATACTGATATACTGCTGAGCAGTCTGACTGGTGTCAAAAAGCTGGGCCCCACAGATGCCCCCTCGAGTTTACCTAAAACTGTAACCCATATATCAGGTCCTGAATGCTGAAAACTACTAAATTCAGATCTCTGGATCCTCTTTCAGGCTACATGCTATGCTATGAATGCATATGCTACATTTCTTATCTGATTTCTGGATTATCTGATGATTATTAGCCCTTGGATGGATTACCAAGCCTTTAAAGTTCATTTTTTACGTTTCCTAGGAAATCTGGCTGACACACGGCCGTGCAAAGAAGACACACGATCGTGCATACACACACACGACCGTGCTGGCCAAGGGTACACGGGTGTGTGCCCCAACACACGGGACCGTGTGCTGGTCGTGCGACTGGGCGTGCAAGATTCTGGAATCTAGGAGCATTTCATGCAAACAAAGGACACATGATCGTGTCCCTCAGGACACACGATCGTGTCCCTGTAATTAGTATCGTGTGCACTTCGTGCACACAGTCGTGTCCTCGCAAAAACAAGGGCACACGGGCGTGCTCCTATGGGCACACGATCGTACGTCCTGTCCTGCTCAGACAAGGCTCACCTGAAACTGCAGGAAACCAAGCCAAAACTCATCCAAACTCAAATTAACTGAAAACAAACATCCAAGGCACTTCAATATACATATTTCCATCATCAATTTCATCTTTCATCCATTATCATGCATTTCACCATGCAAATCGGAGATTTCTCTCACTAACACACATATAACTGAAACAAGCATGCATTTTGGATGGAAAATTATCAAACAAATCATCATACCATTATTATAGCATCATACAAACATACACACATGTCATAATATACTGGAAACGTCGGCAAACATTTCCAAGTATCTCAAACCAGCTGGAAACGCGAGGAGAGAGTAAGAAACACTTACCTCTCGACATGGCTGTTGTAGATTTCTAACTCAAGCTAATCTCTCTGATCTCTTGCTGGATTGGGAGCTGTTGGAGGCTGGACTTCACGCCTAGGGATGGAAACTACTGAAACAAAGAAGAGATTTGGCTGAAAATGGGTGAGAAATGCATTAAACTCTCGTCTCTCTCCTTTTCTACCCACCTGCACGGGCATGCAGGGAAAGATGCATGGGAGTGCACCAGGGAAAGTGAAGGAAATTCATTTCCCGCGCTTTGCATGATTGAAACCTCCCTAAAGGAATCATACGAAGGCCACACAGCACGGGCATGCAGGGAAAATGCATTAAACAAGAAGTTCTGGTTTAGGATTAATGGGGTTAATGCAAGATTCAACCCCTAATAAGTTTGCCCTTATCAAAAGGCTATGATTCAATTGTAAATATGAGATGCATTTTTTATTATACAGAGTCGGCCAGTATAGGATACTAGATTCTGCTAATTTTACATCAGTTACCTATAAGGGCCTTTTACACGTATAGGAGGAGAGATCATGGAAAAATCACAACACTGACATAGTGAAGATAATGTTGTTATATTGTCTTCATTATGACTTATTAAGGAAAGATAACAAAAAAGTCGTATCAAAGAATATGGTACAATTGGTTAATGATCTGGAAGAGTTCAATACATACCCATTAAGAATATGTTATAGGTTATGACTAGTTGATCATTGAGAGATTGTATTCATTAATTTTCATCTATAGGGGCTGAAGAGGAAGCCTACCTCAATGATCAAATATGTTGTTATACAGTTCCCATTCGCATTCTAGGTAAGAATTGGATGTTCAAAATTGTAAATATGTTAATAGTGATGACTACAAAAATTTTTGTCAAAGGAATACTTATATGAAAAATAAATTTGTGTCATCTTTAAAAAAGAAATAAATATAATATAAAAATATTTATAAGTAAATAATAATATTGCACAACTCAGTAAACTATCATAAGTATATTACAATAATTTTTTTTATATTCTTTATATTATGAATTTGTTACATGCTAGTTTCATTGTCAATACTTGCAAATTTATCTCTTCCAATATAAGTTACTAAACAATCATTCAACATTTCATCCCGCATTTAATTATAGAACAAAATTTTGGTAATATTCATCGCATAAAAAGCTTTTTCTATTGTCATTGTAACAATTAGCAAAATCAATGATAATTTGACTAACAAATACATTATAGGATAGATAATATGTTTTCTTATAGCACCATCTTTTTAGCAAAACCTCCAATATAAACCAAAAAATTCTCAAGTTGGCATTCAAGTTCAATTACAACAGTTACAAAAAAATTATATGGATAAAATTTTGCTAAACGAATCAGTTTACTCTTATTAAATGCAATAAATGAGTCTTAAGATCAAAGCATGCCATAAACAATAGCAAATTTGTATTCACCTCATCAAAATAATTAATAAGTATTTGAAGTTGCATGTTAATCACAGAATAAAACAAACTAATTCGATGGTGATAAAGATTAGTTATTTCTTCATTTCTATGTCATGATCTCGCTCAAGCAACATACATATTATCCATATTTAATGTATCTAGATTAGATTCAATACAAAATGTAGAAACCTTAGCTAACAAAGTTTTCCAATCTTTTTCTCTCATTACTTGTAAACGATGCTTTGAGACCTTAACAAAATTTATAGCATTCAAAATATCTTGATCCTTTCTTTGCAAAGCTTATGACAACTCATATGTAATTCTTAGAATCTTTATCATAAAATGCAATACAAAAGACAAACTCAAATCGATTCATCATATCTAGTAAATCAATTGCTTTAACTTTTTGTAGATTATTAGTACCATTTTCCCCAATATGTTTAAGAACATCAATAATGGAATAAAACAAGTGCAACAAAATCAATACAACACAAAGAAACAAAACTTTAAACTTAAGAAAAATTAATAAAAAAAAAATTGGAGGCTCATGGCCCCCTTAACCCAAATATAGGACGTTCTTACATGTGGCTTGTTAGCCATATTATAGTAGTTACCATATTAGCAATTATCATAATATAGTATATACCATATTATTCTTTTAAATTATCTAGTACCATGTTGGTATGGTTTGGTCTTAATCATGCTCACCGTTATTATTCTGTAATCTAGTGTATAAATGTAGACCTTATGTAAATCAGAGACAATCAAGAAATATAGATTATTTTATTTGCCCAAGATTGCTTATTTTGTAACATGGCATTAGAGTTGGTATTAGTTTTTTACCTTTTTTTTTTTTTTTTAAATTGTCTCAATCTGCCATCTGATGTGTCATTTGTCATCTAGTAACTTCTATTGTTATCCATAATCATTCCCTGGAATTTCATCTGTTGACCTCTTTACCTTCTTGTTTGATCACCAATGAGGCTTAATATTGGTTGCGGGTGGTTCCTGTTTTTTTTTTTTTTCTTTTCTATTCATGAACACTACAATCTTTTCTTGTTTGATGTCATCTAGTTTTGTCAATTGAACCACTATTACACTTTGTTGGTATTTGCTGAAAATTATTTAAATTGGGATTTGCTGAAAATTTGACGTGGATATTGGTTTAATTTAATTGCTTGGTTTGGATTTAAATTGGACCTGGATATTGGTTTGGTTTAATTAATCAGTTTGGATTTAAATTGAGCCTAGATATTGGTTTGGACTTAAATTGGGCCTGGAATTTTTTTAGCTTAATACTGATTGAATTAATTGGGCTTGGACAATGAGTTAGTAATTGGCTTGGTTATTTGGAAATTTTGTTATAGTTACCTTCTTCATTATTATCATGGAAAAAATAAACATTTAACATCTAATTTCTATAATTCTGGAGGGTGCCAATTTCTACATTACATGGAGTCAAAGAATGTTGTCCTTTCTAAAAGATCGAAAACTTTGGTACTATATGTAGGACCCGCCGCCACAAATACCCCTGCTGCTGAATAACATTGTTTTTTTATTTAATAAACTGAAAAATTGGGTACCCACGATGGGAATCCTACGAAAAAGAACAAAAACCTGTTGTTAAATTACATTGTATGCGGAAGCTAAAATGGAAACTGGAATACAAATGTACAATGTGTGGCCTTTTTCATACATATACAATTGTTCTTACATTGTTCTTTACATCTGAGACATTTACAACATATACAAGACCACACATGTCCGAGACTGAAAAAGAATACATGTTGGAAAGTGTGTGTGGGGTCCTCTCTCGCAAGCCTCAGTCCACCCGTTTCTCGCCAGCAGCAACAAAACCTGAAAAGGAATGAAGAAGGAAAGGGATGAGTGATAAAGATCACCCAGTAAGCATTCCTTACTTCCCTTGACCCAAGCAAGCAACAACCACTGCATACATACCTGGCCTTGGCCCTATTCATGCATCTAATCGCTTGTTGGCGCTGAAACTGAGTATTTGATTATCTGATTCTTATTATTAACCATTTCATGTAATGCATGACATGGTATGATATCTGAAATAGCTGATGATGCATGCATCTGAATAATCTATATATACCCGGAGGTACTTGTTGTGCTGATCAGACTGATGAACACAGGGATTCGACATCTTGGCCATGTGGGCTGAACATTCTAGCTACTAGCTAGAAAGCTGAATAATAAATGCTGTTGAGCAATCTGACTGGTGTCAAAAAGTTGGGTCCCACAGATGTCCCCTCGAGTTCACCCAAAACTCTAACCCATACATTGGGTTCTGAATACTAAAATCTACTAAATTCGAATCCCTAGATCCTCTTCCAGGCTACATGCTATGCTATGGTATGCATATGTTACATTCCTTATCTGAATACTGGTTTATCTGATGATTATTAGCCTTTTGGATGGATTACCAAACCTTTATGTCTTATTTTCTACATTTTCTGGAAAATCTGCTGAGCACACGGGCGTGCAAAGAAGACGCACGGGCATGCATGCGCACACACGGTCGTGCTGGGCAAGGCACACGGGCGTGTGCCCAGACACACGAGATCGTGCGTTGGCCGTGCTGCCGACCGTGCAAGCTACTGGAATTTTATGGCCATTCACGCAAATAAGGGGACACACGATCGTGTCCCTCAAGACACACGGTCGTGTCCCTGCATTTCAAACCGTGTGCACTTCGTGCACACGACCGTGTCCTTGTAGCAACAAGGGCACACAGGCATGCTCTTGCAGGCACACAGCCGTGTGTCTTGTCCTGCTCAGACATGGCTCGCCTGAAACCGCAGGAAACCATGCAATTCTCAACCAAAATCAAATTAACTGAAATCAAGCATCCAAGGCACTTCTACAAGCTAACAAATCACTTCAATTTCAACATCTATCAACTGCTACTGAATCCACCATGGAAAACCAAGCTTTCTCTTACAACACACACACAAGCAAAGCAAGCATGTTTATGGGTGGAAAAATAAATCATCATATTCCATCACATATAATCAACCAAACATGTTGGAAACGCCAACATACATTTCCAAACATCATCAATCATCAAAGCAAGCTGGGAAAGCATGGAAGAAGTAAGAAACACTTACCTCTTGACATGGCTGCTGAAGATTTCTAACTCAAGCTATTCTTTCTGCTCTCGTACTGGATTGAGAGCCGTTGGAAGCTGAATCTCGCGTCTAGGGCTGGGAGCTGCTAAAATGGAGAAGAAAAATACTGAAATGGGTGAGAAAATGAACTAAATCTCTCATCTCTCTCATTTTAATTCCACCTGCACGGGCGTGCAGGGAATGGTGCACGGGAGTGCACCTGGGAAAATGAATAGAATTCACTTCCCGCACTTTGCATGATTGAAACCTCCCTAAAGGAATCATACGAAGGCCACACAGCTCTGGAAAACTACTAACTCACCCCTGAACTCTTCTAGACCCCCAATCTCTTCCTGAATCTCATTTCTAACCCCTGAACTCTACCCCTAAGGGCTTTTCTAACCTGGGATGCTACACTATATGACTAGAAATATTAGAATACTAATTCAATGAGACAATAAGGATAATGAAAATCTTTGCCAATGGCTTGATGATTGGGATAACAACAATCACCAAATTATTACATGGTTTCAAAATACTTTAATTCCATCCATTCATTTACAATTTGGTTGCTATGAAACTGTAAAAGAGGTTTGTGATATGTCTTTTACTCATTTTATGTCTAAGGGACTTTCTAACTAATAACAATTTTAATAGTCTCTTTAACACATGAAACAAGAGCCCAATCAGTTTATTATAGCTTTTCATGCTCAAATGCAAATTGTGTGGGATTAGTTAGCTTAATCATGACCAAGTTAAACATGTTTTTTAAGCATACCATAATCATATACATTTTATTCAATTCTTGATGGCCCACACACCAGAATATGAGTTTAACAAATCAATACTTCTTCATCACATACCATTGCTAACTTAGATACAATTCTTTTTTAACTTCAGTTTGTTGAAACTCGATTATATAGCCTGGGTACGAAGAAAATGGATGCAATCCTTATTAGTCCCTCTGATCAAGCTGAGGTTTCCCTTCCCCACCATCTCAAGCTCGGTTAACTAAGCAGTCTAGCACACTGGCCTACAAACACCATTATCAGTCAGGTCATATCATACTCCACTACTCACCTATTCAATATAACTATTGTAAAAAGAAAGGTCACACTAAGTCTTGGTGTCCCTAACCTAGAAAGTCTAGAGTTACAGTTGCTATGGCCACTGAGACAACTTCAACCCAACCTACTTTTCAAGATATCCAGTCTCTTATCAAACAAGTTTTGTCTTACTCATCTAGTTCTCCCACTGCCTTATCTACTACTTAGGTGTTTTTCCTTAGTTACTTGACTTCGCTTACTATAACCATATCACTCTTGATATGTCTGTCTTTTCTAATATATCTTCGCATTCATATACCCCTACTATTCACACTACTAATGGCTCTTATATTCATGTCAATCATATGAGAACTGTCTTTTCTCCTAATGTGTCTCTACTTGATGTTTTTCTCTTTCCAATACTCACATATAATCTTGTTTCTATTGGTCAACTATGTGAACTTAGTCTCAACATTATTTTTTCCTCTCATGGTTGTCATATGCAGGATTCTTAAATAGGTCAGGTTCTTAAGATATGGTGTAACGTGGGACATGTTTATTCAAGCTCACTTCCTTTCAGATACCATCTCTTACAACACCATTTTCTTTATCAATTGTGTCTACTTTAACTCTTTCCTATATATGGCATCTTCGTTTAGGACTTGTGTTTTTGCATAAATTACATTTATTTGTTATCATTTGGCTTAAATAAAATTGAACATTTTGATTGTATTTAATGTCCTTTGTCTAAACAACCTGTTTTACCTTTCAATATTAATGATTATATATCCAATGCTTCATTTGATTTAATTTATTTTGACGTCTAGGGACCTACCCAACCCACATTATGGGAGGTTCATAATATTTTTTTTTTTTTGATGATTTTTCTTGTTTTACTTGAATATATCTTTTGAAACATAGGTTTAAAGTTTTCCAAACATACAAGAACTTTGCCACCATGATTCTTTCATAATATTCCAAGAAAATAAAAACACTTCACATTGATAATACCACGGAATATTGTGATTTGTCTTTGACTAAATTTCTTTTGGCCAATAAAACCATTATCCAATAATCTTGTCCTAATACCTCCCAATAGAATGGTTGTATCGAATGCAAACATCGACATATTTTAGACACTACTTAAGCCATGTTTTTGTCCTTAACATGTCTTGATTCGATTTAGGGAGAAGTCATTCTCACTATTGTCATTATCATTAATTGTAGCATCCTAGATTCAGAAAAGCCCTTAAGGGAAGAGTTTTGGGATTAGAAATAAAATCCAGAGATAGATTGAGAGTCTAACAGAATTCAAGAGTGAGTTAGTAAGTTTCTAGAGCCTGTGTCACTTTCGTGTGAATCCTTTTGAAAGGATTCGATCGTGCAAATGAGCGGGAAATGAGTAATGCTCATTTTCCCTTGTGCACCTTGGATGCACGCCCGTGCAGGTGGCACTATATAAGTGAGCCGAGAGATTAAGTCATTCTTTTCTCACCCAGCTTTCATTTTAGCAAGTTTCTCTCTTTCATTTCAGTTCCTCCCAATCTTAGAGAGGAAATCCAACAACAAATAGCTCCCGATCAAGTTAGAGAGCAAAGAGAATACTTCGAAAGAAGAGCTTTCAGAGGCAATGGCACGAGGTAAGTGTTCGCTTACTTCTCCTCGTATTTTCCCAGCTTTCTTTGATGGATTTTGATGCTTGGCATGTTGATGAGCTTGTGCATGTTTGTTTGATGATGATTGTGGCATGAAATGATGAAATTCCTATCCTTGAATCCATGCATGCAAGCTTGGATGTGTTTAGTGACAGAAAGTGGTTGCTTTCATGGTAAAATGCTCATGGATTGATGCATGTTGAATGTGTTGCTTCAAATGTGTTTATCGAGATGCTGGGAATGTGTGTTTGAGATGAATTTGTGATTGATTAAGGAATGGTTGATGAATTGTGCAATTTCCAGGCGGTGTTCTTGTTGAAGAACAAGACACACGACCGTGTGTCTGCATGGCACGACCATGTGCCTTTGTTTTCCAGAACACACGCCCGTGTGCACGGCCAGAATAGCAACCACACGCCCATGTGTCCTGAGGAACACGACCGTGTGTAGCATTTTCAGTGAAAATTTCCAGAATTCTAGTAGCTTACACGGTTAGACGCACGACCAGCACACGACCCCGTGCGTCTGGACACACGCCCGTGTGTCTTAGCCTTGCATGCCCGTGTGTGAGACATGCACGCCCGTGCACTTGCAGATTTCCAGAAAAAGAAAAGAAAATGAGAAATAAAACATGAAAAATTCATTTAATGGCGTAAATGCTTCAGATAAGCATCAGATAAGTATGAATTCAGATAATATAGCTGTATATGTATATCATAACATGACATGCAGCATGAGAGAGGATCAGGGGATCCGAATTCAGTAGTATTCAGTATTCAGAACCTGATGTACGGGTAAGAGTAAGGATGAACTCGATGGGACATCTGTGAGATTCAGCTTTCTGACACCAGTCAGGATGTTCAGCAGTATTACAGATTCAACTTTCTGACACCAGTCAGAATGTTCAGCAGTATTTCAGATTTAGCCTTCTGACACTAGTCAGATCGTTCAGCAGTATATTTAACTTTCTAGCCAGCAGCTAGACTGTTCAGCCCACATGGTCAAGATGTCGAATCCCTGTGTTCACCAAGTCTAATCAGCACAGCAGGTACCTTCGGGTACATACAGATAGAGATGTTCAAATGCATGCATCCACAGTATTTTCAGTTAGCATGGCATGACATACACATCATGACATGAATAATAAAGATATCAGTAAATGAATGAGATTCAGATAATCAGTTTCAGATTCCAGCAAGCGCATGATGTATGAATAGGGCCGAGGCCAGGTATGTTTGATTTTGTGTGTTGCTTGCTTGGGTTTTAAGGGAAGTAAAGAGCGCTTACTGGGTGATCTTTATCACTCATCCCCCCTCCTTCTTCCATCCTTTTCAGGTGTTCATACTGTTAGCGAGGAACGGATGGTTCAAGGCTGGCGGGAGAGGGCCCACACCACAGTTTTGAGTATGTACTTTTCAGTTTTGGACCTGTTGGGTCATATGTATCTTTTGTATACCTTCAGTTGTATCCAGTGTACAGAAACAATATGTATATATGAATAAGGCCATTGGGCCCATTGTACAGTTATGTATTTTCATATAGTAAATGTATATTCCAGTTTCAGCTTTCGCATGTGTACAGATGTATTGTATTCAGTTGTACAGTAGCAGTTTCAGGTTTTATTTTTATAGGATTCCCGTCGCGGGTACCCGAGTTTTCAAATTATTAATAAAAGAACCCCCCAGTATTCAGCAACAGAGGTACTCGTGGCGGCGGGTCCTACATTAATCACCTTTTATCTCCTATCATTAATAATCAAACACTCGATAAGGTTCTTATTAGATGTTTTTCCAATTACAATCTATTAAAAGTTTTTGGTTGTGTTTATTTTTTCTATTGCAACCACATCAGCATTCTAAACTTGAACCATGTGCCCGCTTGTGTTGTTTCTTAGGATATGGTATATAACATAAGGGTTATTGATGTTAGGATCCTAATTCCCAATGTTTAAGTGTCTCTTGTCATGTAATTTTTTATGAACATATCATATTCTCTTCCTTATCCAAGCTTCATATATCATCACTTTATATGACTCTTTTACTTGTAGATTTTTTTCCCTTTTATTACAAGTACTCCTTCAAAAGTGTATGTTTTTTTTCTAAGGACGACCATACTGCTCCCTTTATGCTTGCTCTTATTAATCTAACACCTTTTAAAGAGTCTGCTCTTGATGCAACTCTTAATCCTCTTGATATGTCTAATAATCAAATTGTTTGATGTTTTATGTATATAAGAAACCTCATTCACACTTAAATCATTTTCATTGTTTTTCAATTGTTGTTTCCTCGCATGAGCCTCACACCTCTCATAAGGCTTATTCTAAACCTCTTTAGAAGCAAAAAATAGATAAAGAGATTCAAGCCTTAAAGAAAACATATATACAAGATCTAGTAGACCTTCTACCAAATAAAATTGTCATGGGTTGTAAATGGGTGTACAAGATCAAAACTCGTTCAAATGGGTCTATTGAATAGTATAAGGCACCTTTGGTGGCTAAAGGCTTTACTCAAGAGTATGACATCGATTATAAAGAGATAGTTGCTCTAATCGCTCACCTCACCTCTATTTATAGTCTATTGCCCATTACTATAGTATGTTAGTGGAAATTTTTTCAGATGGATATCAAAAATGTCTTTACTAATGGTGAACTTAAGGAGGAAGTCTATATGTAGCCACCATCTGGTTATACTCACCTTCCTAACAAAGTGTATCGCCTTCGTCGTGCTTTGTATGGGCTCAAACAATCCCCTCTAGCTTGGTATGCAAAGTTTAGTTAAACTATAACCTTTCTTAGTTTCTCCTCCAATCCTAATGATTCCATTTTATTTGTTTGCATGAAAAGTCATGGAAATATCATTTTTTTACTGTATGTGGCCGACAAGATTATCACTAGAGATAATTTTTCGAGCATTACCACACTCAAAGCTTTTCTTCATCAACATTTTGAAATGAAAGACCTTGGGTCCCTTATTCTTTAGGACTTGAAGTCTCTTCTAGACCTATTGGATATTCTCTTTCTCAGTCTAAATATGCCTTTTATTTGATTTCTCGTGTTAGTATTATTAATACCAAGATAACATTCACTTTGCATGAGCCTAATGTTCGTCTCACTCCTATAGATGGTACTTTTTTGTCAAATCCAATTTTGTATTGACAATTGGTGAGTAGTTTGGTTTATCTCACTGTCACCTACTCAGATATTGCCTATGTTGTTCATATTGTGTAACATACTATATATATATATATATATTGAAGATATAATACAACAAAAAAAATAGTCTACAATAATATATAGCAGGCAGAGTCTTACAAAGAGAAAGTTAAAATATAATATACTAGTATATTAAATAAAGTTATATATATATATACACACTCAACATATGTTTTTTTTATAGTAGTAGGTCTTACGCTGACTGCTTACTAAAATTATGCGGAAGCTGGATTATAAATATGTGATGGGAACTAAACCCACTGTACAGTATCCTGAAATAAAACTCATGTTTATTATATAATAATAACATCTAAAAATCTGAGAGATACTGTATAATCCGAATGCATGAGCAATACAAAGCATGCGAGCCACAAACATGCTATCTACTGAAAACTAAACATATATACATACAAATATAACTGAAAACTCAGGTGAAAAGCCGCTTGAGCCATATCCCACACACTAGCCATCTCGTGCTCCAAGCTCAGCTCCTCAAAACACCAACCTGCAAGAAAGGAAACTTAAGGGAATGAGTGACAAGTTACTCAGTAAGCATCTCCTACCTCTACCCTCGGGTAGGCTCTGGGCTAAGCTACTGCTGACTAATTGTTATCTAGATGAACTTTACTAAGTTCCTGATAGTCTAATAGTTTCTTCTAATCCTCTTGTTTTTTTTAATAATTTTTGTGTTTTGTTAGGATTAGCTAAATTCTTTTATTTCTTTATTTCTGACGTATATCGTGCAGCTTAATCTTTTTTTTATTTCTTATCTCACATGTTTCTAGTCTTACTGTGTGTATGCTTATCCATGTCATGTACTATATATCATGGTATGTTGAAATCATGCTATTTACCTTTGGGCCTATTTATTGAAAACATCTTTTTAAAAACTGTTGTTAGGATACCTACTATACTGATAAGACTGATGAATATAGAGATTCGACATTCTGATCAAGTGAGCTAAACCATATCAGTGAAGTGCCAATAAGTTGAAATATCCTACCATACCAATCCTTTGACTAGTAAGCTGCAATCTAACCAATCTTATCGAAGTCAGAAAGCTGAAAACCCACAGATGCCCCGTCAAATTCACCTTTACTAACTAATCCGGATATCAGACCTTAATGTTGAAAACTGATACAAATAGATCACTTAATCCATTTTCTGAAAATACTGTTTAACATGTTATATTGAATGATGTTATTCATGCATGTTATCTTATCAATTTTCTTTTCTTTTTTATTACAGTCTTTCTTATTGTTATACTGTTTCTGTAACTTATTAAGCTTATTAATAAGTTATGTGTTTTTATTAAGTTTATGCCAGCTTTGTCTCTATTTTCCTGTTTCTGTTTTTATTTTTGTTTTCTAATCGTAACCTATCACTAGATTATGCTATTTAAGTCTGTTGATAGGTTTCTTGTACTGTTGTGAGATTAAAGTGTGATTTTGGAAAATATCTTATCTCTTATCTCTTTACTTTTCTTTTCATTTCTTTTCTTTCTTCTTATTCTTATTCTGTCTGTTTTCTACTTTATTTCTATTATGCTGCTTAACTAGGTGCACGGGCGTGTGTTTCAGGACACACGCCCGTATGGAAGGAAACACACGGGTGTGTCCCTACGTACACGGGCATACAACAACACACACAACACTCCCGTGTCATGCTTACACGGGCGTGTTGAATTGGGAATGGGCATACGGGCGTGCACACAAACCACATGGGCACATGTCTGGATTTTCATACGCACATGGGTGTCATGCAAAGCCGTGTCTCCTATAGAATTGAGGCCACATGGGCATGTCTCCTCGGGTGCACGGGTATGTGCTCAACCCAAATTTTGTAGATACGTCTAGAAACCTAGAAAATCTCACCCAAACTCATCCAAATCTCAACCATTTCTCAATCAAACATACACACACTTCAATCATAACATCAATCACTCAAAAATCATGCTAAAATACCAAATGCACACATTCAGAGATTTACATGCTAATAAATAGGAAAGAGGTAAGGAAACACTTACCTAAAGCTGCTAAGAATCTTTTATTTCACTATCTCTAACTAAATCCTGGTTGGATTAGCTACTAAAGCTGGCTTCTACCTCTGAAAATGGCAAAGACTCACTGGGAAGAAAGAAGAAGAGAAATGGGTAAGCTGGTTGAAACAGGAAAATCTCTCTTTATATAGTTGTACGACCCAAGGAAGACACACGGTCGTGTACCCTTAAGGCACACGGTCGTGCTCTTCACACAAGGCACACACACGGGCGTGTGACAAGCACAACCTATATAAAGTCTCTCTGAAAAGACTATTCTATCCCCATAACCCACTAAGGCCAATCTCTGACTATCAAATCTCTTTCTAACCCCAACTAAGAGCCTAAAAGACTACTCTAACCTCAGGCTATTACACTCTTTCCTAATATATCATGAGAGTTTGATGTATTTTTCAGAAAATATCAGAGTTTATTTTTTGTTTTTCTGGTTCTTGATTCTGGATTCTGGATGCGTGTGTGCTAAAATGATCTTTTGTTAAATAAAGAATTTGTCATGGTATCAGAGCCTTTTGACTAACGTCTCGATGGCTAATGAAGTTGATTCGTATGTTTCAGGAACTCCTGTTTCACATGAGCAAGTGCTTAGTAGTGGTTCGAGGGTTCAATCTACGTAATTTGGAGTAAGTAATTTTCCAGTATCTAGTCTTCAAGCTATTAGTCCCAAGCTTACAGAGGAGAATTATTGCTACTGGAGAGCTCAAGCTTTATATACAGTAGGTGCTCATGCTCTAAGAGAGCACCTGACAGGTTTAGTTATGTGTCCTCAACCTTTTATTTTTGAGAAAAATGGTTCTGATATGAGATAAGTTAGAGTAGTCAATCCTGAATATTCTTTGTGGAAAAAGTATGATGAAATCTTGATGAGTTGGTTATTAGCTTCTATTTCTGAAACAATATTTGATCATGTAGCAAACTGTGTTACTGCTAATGAAGTATGGGTGACTTTAGAACACTATTTTGTTTCTGAATCAAAAGCTAGGATCACTAGTCTTAGAAACACATTGCAAACTTTAAAGAAGGGTAGCTTAAGTGTACAACAGTATGTAAAGAGAATGAAAGAAGTGTATGATGCTCTTGTAAGTTGTAATCAGTCTGTTACTGAAGAGGAGTTGATTAATTACATAATTGATGGTCTAGGATCAGAATTTGACCCTGTAATAGCTCTAATAATGGATAAGGTGGATTCTGAAGTTGAGAAAGTGTCTTTAGTGAAGGTGAAATTGTTGTTGCAGAATTTTGAAAGTAGATTGAATAAGACTGGGCTGTTTTCTGGTGATTTGGGAAATAGTTTTGCTAATATAGCAAGTAGAGAAGAGAGTATGTCTAATAGCAGATTTAATGGGAACAATAATCAATCTGTTATAGGTGGAAATAATCAGAAATTCATTAGAGCACTAAATAAGTTTGGTAGAGGCAGGGGCAGATTTGGTACTAAGCCCAGAGTGGTATGTCAGTTGTATGGCAAAGCTGGACATGTAGTTTTGCAATGCTATCATAGGTTTAATGTGAACTATACTGGACCTGCTCAAGTCATTCAAAGTCGAAGCACAGCTTATTACACCAGTCAAACTGGAGCCTATAGTCCTACTTATACTCCATCACACAATTATAATCCTACACCCTTATACACTTATAGTCCTAATCCTACTCCAACACCACAGTTTCAACATAATATACATAATCACTCACAACAAACACCTCAATCCTCGCAAACTGTCTCCTTTGGAAGTCAAAATAATTATGTCTTGCATAATGTTGAAACTGATACAGGTAGTATGACAAACATGAGGGTTAGAGATAGTTAAAGCTATCGTGTTGGGAGTTCAAGTGTGGCAGATGATATGAGTTGGTACATGGACTCTGGGGCTTCAGATCATGTCACTGCTAAGGTGGAAAAATTGAATGTAAAGGAAGACTATTTGGGGTCACAGCAACTGCAAGTAGGAAGTGGTGAGTGCTTAGATATTTCTCATACAGGTTATTCACTCTTGCCTACTGCTTTTGCCAATAAATTTTTATATCTGAAGAATATTTTGTGCGTGCCTAGGATAACAAAAAATTTACTTAGTATTTCTAAGTTTACAAGAGATAATGATGTGATAGTTGAGTTTATGAGTGATTCTTGTTTTGTAAAGGACAAAGACACTAGAGCTGTGCTATTACGAGGAGTTCTGAAAGATGGTCTATATCAGCTGCATGCTCCTGATCAGAATTGTTACAAATCTGTTAATGTAGTTCAACAAAATAATGTACAAGAATTGTTGAATTCAGATTGTACTTGTGATAAAAATGTACTATTGAAACTGAATGGAAAGTCTGGTTTACAGGTGAATAAAATTGATGTTTGTGTTTGGCATAAAAGGTTGGGACATCCTTGTGCAAAAGTGATGAAATGTGTGTTTCAAGAGTTAAATTTAGTGGGTGATTTTGATAAGTTTACTTTTTGTTAAGATTGTCAATTTGGGAAACATCATCAAAGGCATTTTGCTGTGTCTAATTCCAGGGCTTCTAAACCACTAGAGCTAGTTCATAGTGATGTATAGGGGCCTGCTCCAGTAGTTGATGCTAGTGGAATTCATTATTATGTACATTTTGTTGATGATCATACTAGGTTCACATGGTTGTTTCATTTGACGAGAAAGGGAGAAGTGGCCTCTGTTTTTAAAAAATTTCAGTTGATGGTAGAAAGACAATTTGAGTTGAAAATTAAAACTGTTTAAATAGATTGGGGAGGTGAATATAGGGCTTTGGTGCCTTATTTTCAAGATCAAGGGATTAGTTATAGAGTCTCTTGTCCATATACTCATCAGCAACATGGTAGAGCTGAACGAAAACATAGACATATAGTAGAATTGGGGTTGGTTTTATTACATCAAGCTGGGATGCCTTTATGTTTCTGGTGGGAAGCTTTCCAAGCAGCTGTATATTTAATAAATCGAATGCCTTCTTCGGTTCTGAAAAATCAGTCTCCATTTCAGGTTTTGTTTGCACAAAAACCTGAGTACAACTCTTTTAGGATTTTTGGATGTGCCTGTTTTCCTTATATTAGATGTTACAACAAGCAAAAATTTTCCTATCATACAAAGAAGTATGTATTGCTAGGATACAGTGTTCATCATAAAGGGTACAAGTGTTTGGATCATACTGGTAGGGTTTATGTCTCAGCCTCAGTCAGTTTCAATGAGTCTGAGTTCCCTTTTAAAACTGATTCAAATTTTAAGAGGGTATCAACTTTTCCAATTTGTGATAGCAGGCTTGCAACACAATTCACTTCTGCAGTTAGTCAAACTTACATCAGCAGCCTTGCAAACAAGAACCCAAAACGCTGCGTTTTGGGTTAAGTAAAATAAAATCAATTGCTGGGTTTGCGTATTTTAGAAGCTAAGAGTTGTTTTCCTAATGCTGTGAAGTCTAGAAGCTGTAGCTGGAGCTGATTTTGTTGATTGGTTGTCAAAGATGAATCAAGGTAGGTATATTAGTTAAAATTGATTGGTGCAAAATTATCTTACAGCTGTAATTAGTTGTATTCTGTTATTTTTGAGTTGTATATAAAGATTTGTAAACCCTAATTCAAAGTAATGAGAGTTTGATGTATTTTTCAGAAAATATCAGAGTTTATTTTTTGTTTTTCTGGTTCTTGATTCTGAATTCTGGATGCGTGTGTGCTAGAATGATCTTTTGTTAAATAAAGAATTTGTCAGGTACTATATTAATAATTATCATAATATAATAATTATCTTATTATTCTTATAAATTATAAGATATCATTTTGGTGTGATTATGTATTAATTATGTTTATCATAATTGTTTTACAGTCTAATGTATAAAAATATACCTGTTGTGTAAATCATGGACAATAAAAAATTACAGATTATTTTCTTTGCCCAAGATTGCTACTAAAATAATTAATTTTCGTCATTCCAACCCCTTTTTTTTTTTTTTTGTTTGGCTGAGCAGAACCCCGTTAAATGAAAAGTAAAAAGGACGTGGCAATTGTAGGCCCAGCCAATAGAAGTACACGTACGAAGTGGGACAATCCCTCACCTAACCTTAACATTGTTTGAAATCGATGACGACAAGTGGGTGATAATTTATAGTGGGGACGGCTGGCTCCACGACAATGTTGGTTGCTTGTTATTGTTTAACTGATAGCGGTCCGTCAATTATCAGAATCATTATATTTGGACGCTTTCGGGCTTGCTTTTCCACTTACGTGTTATGTAAGCTTTTCGTTGCACCACCAAATCTTTATGTTGGTGTAGCAGGTAGAAGGAAATTCATTCATTTGGACTTATTAGGAAGAGGTTAGATCTTATGTCCTGAAATAGAAGTTAGAAAGGCGAAAGGACATGTTCTCACCCCTAGTGTGAGGCGACTGCCACCCCAAGTTTTCAAAAACTCATCTCGCACCCTCCAACCAGATTTAATATTAAATATATTAGTAAACAATAACAATTTGAAGGTATTTTAATCATTTTAAGATTAAAATTTTATAAAATAATAAAATAAATTTTATATAAATATAAATAAATTTATATAAATATAAAATATTTTAAAATTTTAAATATATTAAATAATTTTAAATTTAAAAAACAATAAGGCAACCACGGCCGTCAGTGTCGGCGGTAGTGGCGGCCACTAACGGAGCCAGGTGGCCGTTCCTAACTATCTAGTTCTAAAGGAGGCCAGATCCGATCTCTCCGTTTGATGGAGACGACCAGATCTGACCGTCTACAGTTTTGGTAGAGACAGTCAGATATGACCTTCTCCGTCAGAAACAAAGGTTGAAAACTGTCAAAAAGGGCCGACCTTGGTCTCACCGGCCATTTTCGATCTTTGTTTTTGGTAGAGGCGACCAGATTTGACCGTCTCCACCAAAACTGGAGACGGCTAGATCTAGCCGTCTCCACCAAACGAGAATGTCGGATCTAGCCTTCTCTGGAACCAGGTGATCAGGAACGGCCACCTGACTCCGTTAGTGACGGCCACCGCCACCGACAGCAGCGATCGTGGCTGTCTTTTTTTTTAAATTTAAAAATTTTTTAATATATTTAAAATAAATTTTTAATTTTTTAAAAATTTTTAAATATATTTCGAAAATATTTATATTTAAAAATTATTTTATAATTTTATTATAAATTTTTAATTTCTAAAAGGGTATTTTAGTCGTTTTAATATAAAAAATTATAAAAAAAATATTTAAGGGTGGGAGACTGGGTTTTTAAAACCTTGGAGGTGGCAAACGTTGACTCAAACTATGGGTGGGAACATGTCCTTTGGCCAATTAGAAATTTATTATATATTCATTACAACACTAATTGCTAATTTCCTTTATATTTTGGTGGTAATAAGGCAATATATTTTGGTGAAAAAATAATAATTTTATAATCTATTAATTTTAAAAATAAAAATAATTATTTTATAAATTAGATTTAAGCATTTTAAACATAATAATTTCCCCTTAAAAAGTTTAAAAACTTAAAATAAATCAGAAAAATCTTTTACCATTCTTATATATTTTAAAACTATTATATGATCTTAATAATTGTAATGTGAAATTTATTTTTATAATTTATTACATTCTAGTTAATTTTTCTAGAATATAACTATTATTTTTTAAACTATTAAATATAAATAAACATTATAAATTTTTTTTGAAAGACCCTTAAACATTTTTTAATTTCCAATAACTTTTTGAAATTGTTCAAAAAGACCTTTAATATTTTAAAAAATTATGCTTTATTCTTTACCATATGATCATATGATAAAAAATATTCTCACTTATGAAAAAGAAAGAAAGAAGCAATAAAGGTGAAAAAAATGAGAGATAAATGATTTTTTTATATAATTTAGAAATTTTAAATAATTTAAATAATTGAGATAAAATGGTAATTTTAATTTTTTTAAGACTTTTTTAAATTAATAAAGCTTAATTTAAAATGAGAAAGTATTACTTACATTCATTAGGATGAAAAAAAGCTAACACAGAACATTGGGTGGGAACATGTAATTTACTCTTTCCTAGGTAAACATAGACATGACAGGGTGATCAGTTATTATAAATCCTTCGCATAAATATTTTCATGCAAGTATCTAAATTGTAAAACTGGTTTGTTCTCAAATTTGAGTAGATATTTTCCATAAATATAAACTAATTACGAAGTCAGACCACTTTAAAGTTTTTAACAATAAATTAAATTTATATTTAATAGTCAACATCTAATTTTAAAGTCTAAGCAAGAACCACTACATTTAATTTGGATTTCCAGCCAAAGGACCAAGTTGAAGCGCCAGTCAATTATTTCGAAGAAAGGTGTTTTCATTAGAACAAAGGCAACTAAGCTCTTTGGATTGACCCCGACTAATTTTAAAGTCTAAAATATCTTTTTGGGAAAACCTAATGTCCTCACAGTTTGTTAAATGATTTATGCCTATCAATTTTTTAAAGTTTGAATATTCAACTGTTATTTAAAATTAATGATTAAGTTTAATTGTTAATATTCAAATATTAATAACTAAAAACGTATTTTTTTTTAATAAAAATTAAAAAAATAAAATTTATAAATTAAAAAAATATTAAATTAAATTATACAAATATTTAAAAATATAAAAATTAAAAACAATCACTGTTATCAATGAAAGTACTGCTTACAATGATTTTTTTTATTTTTATTTTTATTTTTTTATATTTTTATTGATAATTTTTATAAAAAATAATTAATAATTTTGGATATTGTAAGATTAAATCCTCCTTTAGCTTACCGTTTTATAATCTAAACATCACATTTTGTAAACAATTTATGTGTAAAGAAAGAGAAAAAAGCAACTGGGGATTTATTTCTTACCTAACCAAAAAATTTAAAAAAAAAACTTTCTCATTGCTTATAAATATAAAATCAGTAAAAATAGAATATTATAATTTTTATATATACTCCAATTCAATCAAATTTACTTTATCTTTTATTAAACATAGCGATTTAATAATTATATATTTTATAAATTTATTAGATAAAAAATAAACATGAATTTTGTTCAAATTATGAAATCATTATGATACATCAGACATGACTTTCAATTTGATGCTTCAATTAGGGATAGATTTGAAATGGATCAAAGTTTGAATAAGAGTTAATTTATACTCCATTCAAATTTAAACAATTCAAACTCAAATTTAAACTTAAATTTTTATAATGAAATTGTAAAAAAGAAGAGAATCATCAAAAATAGTTTTCAAATACGAAAAGGAATTGTAGAAAAAAGAAAAAAAAACCAAAAAAAAAATTATTCTATTGCAATGACTTCAATTTTGAGTTGAATTGGATTTTTAATTCAAATTTAATATATTGAAAGCCGAAGGTAAATTAAGAAGTAAACTTATTAGGCTTTCAATATATTAAATTTATTAGGGTAAATTTAATAAATTAACTTAATATATTTAATATATTGAAAGCCTAATAAATAAATAAACTTATTAGGCTTTCAATATTAAAATATATTTTAATATAATATATTTTATTATTTTTAAATTTTTATTAAAAAATAAAAATATTATTTTAATCATAAAATTTTAATTATTATTATTAAATAATGATTTGAATTTTTAATAATTAGATGGAAAAATTTTATCTCCTCGTCAAAGCTTGCGTGGGAATAACTCCTTAGGCCATTTATCTTCCAGAATCTCGTACTCAATCTTCTCGGGGCATGTCACTTCTAACCAAAAAAACTAAAACTGGGCCAGGCTTCACCCAAACTCATCCCATGCGGATGAGAATTTTTTTTATCAATTTTAGAAAATAGACATTCCATTCTAATATTCATATTAAAATCATTTTATTAACGGTTACGCATCCCAAATGCCGTGACGCTTAAAACGGAAGCTCGGTTGAATTGCCACGCTACCTCCTACGTCGACCTCCTCGTCCAACTTTCTTCTTCTTTTTCTCTTTCTCCGTCTCTCTCTCTCTAAAGCCACAGCTCAAAAGCAAAGCTCTCTTCTTCTCTCTAAAAGTAAGGTTTCAACTTCGACTTCACCATGGGAATTGCGAAGCGGCAGTTGAATGCCATGCTTCGCAAGAATTGGCTTCTCAAAGCTCGTCATCCTTTTACCACTTGCGCCGAGGTCTCTCTCTAATCTTTATTATTACTATCTTTTTATTTTTTTAATCAAAATTTTGTATTCGTTTATGCTTCTTAGTCTTTGAATTTGAGTTTTGATTACTGATCATTCATAATCAAGGACTTCTGTGTTTGGTATCTGTTTGTTTTGTGAGTTTATGAAAGACTGAAAAAAAATTGAACGCTGAAGAATATGAATTTGAAAAAGACTTTTTTGTGGCAGATTTTTCTACCAACCACTGTTATGTTGTTGTTGATAGCGGTAAGGACTCGAGTTGACACGCAAATTCATCCTGCTCAACCGTAAGTAATCGGATAGTTTGATTATGCTTCTCTTTTTTTCTTTTAATTTTTGTTTCCAATCTGTTTGGTTGCTTGAAACTGAAATAAAGCCTGGGCAATGATTTTTTTTTTCAAATTTTTTCAACGTTGTTATGATTTTTGCATCATCCATGAGCCATGTTAAGCAATATCTGAGTGATGTTTATTATGAGTTTTGAAATTTAAATACTTGAAAACATAATCAGAACTGTATGAAATTGGATATTGGCGTCATTTAGTTATTGTCGGTAATGAAAATGATGAATAACTATGTTCCTTAGTTTGTGAGAAAATGATTATGGCCTTATTGAAATGTGTAGGTACATACGGAAAGATTTTTTTGTTGAAATAGGTAAAGGGATATCGCCCAATTTCCAACAAGTTTTGGAGTTATTGTCGGCCAAGGGAGAGTATCTGGCTTTTACACCTGATACAGAGGAAACGAGGACTATGATCAACTTAATGTCAATAAAATTTCCCAAATTGAAGGTTCATAATAGTCATCATATTTGTTTTCTAAATTTGTTTATGATTTTATTTCTGAAAATTATACATATTTGGCGTGTCAGTTCTCATGTCAAACCATTAGCCTTTGTGCATTTTGGCTTTTTTTTATGTGTGAGTGCCTGAGTGTTAAAGTGTGCCTTTCTGTATACGTGACCATCTGTGGTTCTGAATCAGTTTTCAATTATTTATTGATTACTTTTAGCGATTGAATTCTTTGGTACTCTTGAGCTAAAGGAATTTTCTTAAGTTGAATGAAATGAAGTGTTTGAATTCATAAAGTTACTGCTTTTTATGGAAGCACTGAAGCATATGTTCACTATTTTTGGGCTATGTACCAGACTGTCTAACTTATAATGTATTTTCATTTCCCATGTCTATGTCTCACTTAAAACAAAATTTAGATGCAAACTAGGAACTAATTTGCATTGTATCATGTTAGACTGAACATCTTGTTGTTCTATTTTATGCTTTCCTTTTTCTTTTTGATTCCTTCGCTTTGGGTGAAGTATCATGGTATCTTCTGTGAACTCTCTTTTCAAATGACACAAAGCTTTGGTGCATTTGTTCTCCATCCCTTGTTTAATACTCTGCTTATTGTAATTAATGAATGCTACACTTGGTTCTCTGTTGCCTTATAACTTTTAGTTTGAGCTACATTAATTTCGTTGTTACTTTTACAGCTAGTTAGTAGAATTTACAAGGACGAACTTGAGCTGGAAAACTACATACGTTCGGATCTTTATGGCACTTGCAGTGAAGTCAAGTGAGTTATACACATTTGAAAGAAATAATTGAACTTATTCATCCTACTGGCTTTTTTGTGGAGGTCTAGTTCTCCAAATTTACTTATCAGGACCATTAATAGTTTAATTGTTACTTAAACTGTAAAGTATACTTGTAGAGTTTAGTTGTTACTGAAATTATAAACTATACTTGTAGTTAAAATTGAAAGTCTTTGCTTTTGATTGTATAGCTCCACAAGATTTCGTTCTTCATGAACTTGTGCAAAGTTTGTTTTGGTCTTAATACATGTGATTGAGCTCCGCAAGATTTCAATCTTGCTGAATTTGTGCAAATTTGGCTTTGGTCTTAATACATGTGATTGAACTTTCAGTTCATGATTTTACTTATCTTATGTTCACTTTTATTGTCATTTCTTTTCCTAACTATTCATTTATGTGTCTGCACTTGATGCATTCTTTGATCTCATGTAATTTTCTTATGTGTTAAAAGGCAATAGAAAATTTCAAAATAATGATTTTATGAGTAATATTAGAGTCAGCTCTTATTTAAAAGTGCATTATAGCCTGTTCAAGTTTATCATTAGTTATGCTACTGTTGCTAGGCAATGGCACTTATAAATTTACTGGAATTGCTTTTTCATTCTTGCTTAGGAGTTGTTTGAATCCGAAAATTACTGGAGCAGTGGTATTTCATGATCAAGGCCCTCAGTCATTTGATTATAGCATACGCCTCAACCACACATGGGCTTTCTCGGGATTTCCTGATGTTAAATCCATCATGGACACGAATGGCCCTTATCTTGATGACTTGCAATTGGGTGTTAATGCTGTACCAACAATGCAATACAGCTTCAGTGGATTTTTGACTGTATGACATCATAGTTCTTTCGTCACAATATTAATCTTTTCATCTTTTGTTCCTTTCATTTCTTTAGTTTGTAAAATTAGAAAGTGTTTGGCATGTTTTATTGATTAAAAGGTACTAATTTATACTACTATTAGGGTTTTTACAGTCTTTAAATTGTGCTTATATCTATATTATGGTTTTTGTCCCATGTTTCTGGCCTTTTGATATTAGTATAACCATTTTTGCTGGGGTAGAAGTATGACTGTCACACATTCTTATCTTTTACAATTTATTTTGGTGGTTCTTTGTTCTTTGTTATTGTTCTTCTATAATATCTTGACAAAAATCCACATGATTAGTAATATTTGCTTGCCTGCTCTTTTCTATCAAACCCGTGGGAATGGAGAAAATGATTCTTGATTAATCCAATAGAAGTGCTTTTCTTTTACTTAAGTTACTTTACATTCATAAACCATTTGTTACTTTACATCTTGTAAACCATTAGTTTCTTTTGCATTTGGTATTCTAGTGGTTTCTTTTCATCTTTGTCATCACCAAGTATTATTTCCTTTCATCCCTTCCCAAAACCACTCTCTTGTATGTTTTGTAAAATCTCAAGTGCCCTCCCATAAGGGGATGAGTGAAACTTTGCCATAAACTGAGTGATGTACACATAATCTCTAGGAATGACTACCCACCCTTTGTATAATAAGTTTTCATTTCTCAATGAATACCCCTCATGTGAGTATGGATCACACAAGTCGTAAATGATCTTTTGTAACCTCTTATCCTTAGTCACCTTTTGACCTATACTTCCATCCTCACAACTCGTGTGGTTGAGATTGCCCTTATCTCCTCCCTAAACCTCAGATTGCGTAACAATGCATCCGCTACCTTATTCTCACATCGTAGTTTATATTATGTCTTAAAATCATATTTTAACATCTTCACCAACCATTTTTGTTGATCTTGTCCTATCACTTGTTGATTCGTAAAAAATTTCAAACTCCGTTGATCTATTTGCATCTTAAAGTGCCTACCCAAAAGATAATGATGCTATTTATGAAAAACTATTGCTGCCATCATTAACTCCAACTCCCTCTCATACACCAATTTTCTGTTATTACGAATGAAAAGGGCTTTACTAATAAAAGTTATTAGTCTATCATTTTGCATCAACATTGCCTTTAATCCAAATCTCAATACACTCATCTCAACAACAAACTCCTTAGTAAAATCCAACATTGTCAAGACCAGAACAATTATCATGACTTCTTTCACGCCTTGAATGCCTTCCTAGCCTAATCACTCCAAGCAAAGACATTCTTTTTGAGTACATTTGTCAAGGGCTTTGCAATCTTACCATAACCCCTCACTTGCCTCTCATAATATCCAGTAAGTCCTAAAAATATCCCGTAATTCCCTCAAATTTTATGGCCTTGGCAAATCTATCATATCTTGGATCTTTTTAGAATCCACCTCAAACCCTTTTTTTCAAAACTATATGACCTAAGTATTTGATTCTATCTTACTCAAAGGAAAAATTTTTTCTATTTACCACCAATTGATGAGCTTTTGATATGAATTCAAATTCTAATCCAATTGTGATTTTTAAGATATCATCACCAATCCATACCTTGGTGTCTCCAAATTACTTTTCAAACCAATCAAAGTCTTTTCAAGACATTAAGACATGAAATACAAGTTTATTCAACTTTGATTAAAACATTCGAAGGAAGTTCAAGATTAGCTTGCATAGCTTTTTCCAAGGCCTTTGGATCATGCTTGAACTTTGCAACTATCAAAAATAGCACGCCAAGGAGTCAAATTTCATCAAGTGGCTTCATATGAAATCAAGAAAGAAAACAAAAGTCAATTCGGGTAAGAAATGGGTTGGAAACAAGCAAGACAAAAAACTGTCTTGCTTGCACGCACGATCGCGTGCACCCGTGTGCGCACTTGGGTGCTGCGCCTTGCTTTTGCTTTGTCGAGCATGCTTGCGCATCCGCACACCTACTCGCCCACCCACCCGCGCACCTTTACAAGCTTGACTGCCCACACGCCCACGCATTGAAGCCTAGTGCCGCAACACCTAGATTTTGTCTCCAATGCGGATTTCATGCCTTTTCAAGGTATTCTTGCATGCTTTGGCCTCCAAAGCTTCTCCAAGACACCACTCTTGAGGCCTTTGAGTTTCTAATGATTTTCAATAACATCAAAGTGCATTAAAATTCAAATTCAAGAGCAATCAACCAATTTGAAGATCAAGCAAAGACAATCCACTCATGGAGAAACCACATGAAAAATACAAGCTTGCAAACCATAATAATTTAGATATGTTGCACATTGTAATTAGTTTTAGGTGACAAAATATCTTTGTTATTTATCTTTTTATCATTTTATTATTATTATTATTAATAGTTGCTAGGTAAGTTTAATTATTTAATCTTTTTTATCATTTCATGCAACTTGTAAAAAAGTTGTAAAGTCGACTAGGGTTTAGTTACTTTAATTATGGTTTGCATTTTGCCTATATCAAGACAACTTAAACTCATTGTAAGGGTTTTTTTTTTGGCTGAAATGAAATCTTGAAAGCTTTGTGCTTTGTTTATTCCATAATGCTTTAGTGGCTTATGTGAATTTATTCATTCCTTTATCCAATTCTTTGGCAAGAAAAGATTGGTGGTAGAGAGTCAAAGTGGTGGAAGTAAGATTCAAGTGGGTGGATAAGTTTTTTTAAACTTGATTCAAACATTCTTTATCTTTGGTTTAATTTCAAAGTAGTGGATAATCATCCTTTAAGTTTGAAGATTTCTATCTTTTAATTCATCATCAAGTGAGTTGGATTGTATTCAAATTGGTGGCTAGTCCTTCAGGTTTGAATCAATTTCTTATAAATTATTTCAAGTTTGTGTTGTATTAAAACTTCATCTTCCTACTTTTCTCTAGGAGGATTTTTGAATATTGAAGTGAAGTTGGAGACTGTTTGCTTAGGATTGAATTTTAGCATGAAAACCTTCATGAATTTGAATGGTTTTGATGCTTGTTTGAGACTAGACTTTTAAGGGTGAAGTTGTGAGATCTTAGCATCAATTTTGGAAGTCTTACAACCCTCTCATCTTTGATTAGCTTTAACGAGATTTAATACTTCCTGTAGATGTATCAAATACTCCTCAAGCCCTTTACTATAAACTAGTATGTCATTAAAGCAAACTAGCACTAATTTATGCAAATATGGCCTAAATATTTCATTCATGAGACTTTGGAATGTGGTTGGGACATTAGAAAGCCTAAATGACATTACTTAGTATTCGTAATGTTCGTCGTGGGTCCTAAATGTCATTTTCTTGATATCCCCTTCTCTAACTTGAATTTGATGGAATGTTTACTTTAATTCCAACTTACTAAACACTGTTGCTTCGACCAACTCATCTAATAGTTCATTTATTGTCGAGATAGTGAATTTATTGGGTGCTCATTCCATGCTCTATAATCAACACAAAACCTCCACCCCTTTCCTTTTGACACACTAGTGATATCGGGCTTATAAATGAGCTCACACTAGGTCTAATCATCTTTATTGTTAACATTTGTTCTACAATTCTCTCAATCTTATTCTTTTAAAAGTGGGGGTACCTATAAGGGCAAATATACGGTAGTTGTGCACTCTTTACTAAGCTTATCACATAATCCACCTTAGGGCCCCTTCATAGAATTTCAAATTCCCCTAGCGATTCCATTATTTTAGCCCTTTATTCTTTCACTTCTTTTCTCTAGAATTTGTTAGCCCTTCCGTTTCAACCCAAAATCCTTTCCTCCTTATTTAAATTATTTCACTGAAGTCTTGAGTGAAGACTCTAGCTTGGTTAATGACAAATCTCCCTTTATTTCTACTTGTTTTCCATCCTATTCAAATCTCATAATTTGCAGTTTTCAAATCGATTTCACCTCGCCCAAACTATATAACCAATTAATTCTTAGAATAGCATCTATACTCTACAATTGAATGGAAAGAAGTTTTGGGTGAAAAAGACACCTTGGAAGGTCAACTTGACACCCTCGCAGTGTCCCAAACCTAATTTTTTAGTCATAGACTAAAGCGTGTTGAATCCTACTAGTGAAATTGGATTTGATAATTCAACTACTAAGTCCTATTAGATTTGTAAGTAGCTCTGTTGTCTAACAAAATTGCCATGTTCCTATCCTTCACCTTCCGATGAACTTAATCGTCTTTAACGAGTTTAACCCAACTGTCAAGCTAGAGTTCAAGTTCAAGTTCATTTCTTTTTCCTTTATTGCAACCATTTCTTCTTCCTCTTCCCTTTCTGCGTCAACATCATCGTCATAGGCTATTGGAATTCATAGTTGCTAGAATCTACACCAGTGACTAGGTTCGTATTTTTCATCACAATGGAAGCACATACGTTTCTCCCACTTTGAACAGAATTTGTCATTAGATTGTTTTTGGAAATTATTGTCCCTTCTTGGATTAGACGTTGATGCTTTGGATGAAAATCGATAAGAGTTGGAGATTGTTGGGTGTTGGTGATATTTAGTTTTAGTATAATTTAGGTTATTAGAATTAAGGTAACATAGGTTAAGGAAGGTGGCTGGGTTTCAGGTTAGGCCTAACGGGTTATATTGAATTGTATTTAGGCTGTTACATATTGAGGGGAACTTGTGAGCTAGATTTGTGTTTGGCTGTTAGGTCGTGTATTTGCCAAATAATGGGTTGTGGTTGATTATGAAGTCTCTTGCTTGGTTAAACGATTGATCATGAAGTATCTTTTGACATGAAAAATCTACTTTATCGGATCCTCACCGAAGTAGACTGACAACTCCAGTTGACAGTTTGGTGTATCGCGTTGGCCTCCACCCACCTTGATTTTCTCTACCCATCTTTTCCGTTCTAAACATCTCTTCTGCCATAGCTTGCTCCTCCATCCTTGTTGGTGGCAAAGCAGTAACCTCTCTTATTGGAGAGGGGATGGTGATGGTCGTTGATCCATTAGAGGTGTCTTCTATCTTCTACACCCCTTTCTCTATTCACCATCATCTCCCTTAGTTCTCAAAGGTAATCCTTCATTGTTTCCACACTTCTCTTCATATTTTCCATGCATGAATTTACTTCTCCCACCTTTGATTCCATCCTATTTTCTTTTGTACTCTCCATATCCTTTTCCATTCGGTCAACTCTCGACTTCATTCTCATCATGCTTTGGTGCTAGGTTGATAAGTACTTGGGTATTCTTTTTGAGTTCACCGATTGCTTAGTCAAGTTTCTTGGTGGACTTCCTCTCCAATTACATCTACACAACTCAATATACACTCAAGCAACTATAAGGCTATACAGTACATATTGAATCAACACAAATTCTTTGTTGATAACCAACATCCAAATACAAACTAATGTAACTCCTCCATTCACAATAAGTTCACTCAATTCAATCGAACAGTACATTTATTTCCCTTTCCATGCCTAGCATTTGAGAGGCCTACTCTAACCTTCCTACCCTTTACTTTTTACAATTTTTGCTTGCTTCCCCTATTCCCCTTTCCAGCCCTTTTCTCATGATTCTCTCTATAACTACCCATCCTCTCTTTGCTTGCCATGTGTCCCTTAAATATCTTTGTGGTCCAGCCTACTGGCTTTTGTTGTATAATTGCCACTTGTTATCTCCAACCTTCTCAACTTGTGCCAATCCTCCCTCTTCCTTGCATTTGATTTCCTCTCTTGCAGGATATATAAATATGTGACCTCACAGCCTGACCCTGCACACCCCAACCCATTGCCGCCTCTCAGGCATAGATCCGCACTTACGGAGTTGTATAGTTTTTATCCTTTAAGGATTTTTGTAATTGTGGTCACCTAATTCAGAAACTGTAATTCTTCATCATTAATTCAACTTCTAATGTGTTTCCTGAGAGAGATTTGTTTCATGCAATCCTTTTATTTTGCTTTATAGGTGGATTTTTATTTCTATAATTTGACTGAAATATTGCCACTTTATAGTAAATTTTGTGCAATGTGTCATTGTGGTTATTGATTTATTTTTTTTTTCTGCAGCTTCAGCAGGTGCTAGATTCGTTCATAATTTTTGCTGCCCAACAATCTGAATCTAACATTCATGCTAATGGCATGGGCACTCCATCATCATACTCACTAGGGATGCCTATGTCTCTCAACTTGCCTTGGACCAAGTTTAGCCCTTCAAAGATACGAATAGTTCCATTTCCAACTCGAAGTTACACTGATGATGAGTTCCAGTCCATTATTAAGAGCGTCATGGGAGTATTGTATGTTTTTATATAGATTCCATTTTATTTTGCCATCCATTGACCCTTCTTATTCTATAATTTATCAGAAGATAACTTTCTGAATTTGAAATTTGATTTTATTTTCGTCTTTTGTCGAACTGCATCTGTATGAGCAGGTATCTGTTAGGATTTCTATATCCAATTTCCCGCCTGATCAGTTATTCAGTGTTTGAGAAGGTTTATTGACATAATTATTTTTGCTTACTTTTCTTTTGACAATTGACTCTCCAATTTCTTGATATCAGACCTTTAATTTAATTTTTTTATGTTGCAGGAACAAAAGATTAGAGAAGGTCTCTGCATGATGGGTTTGAAAGATGGTGTATTCCATCTCTCTTGGTTTATTACGTATACTTTGCAAGTAGGTTTTTCATGTTTTGTTTTGATTGAATCATAATTGTTGCATGCATCCTTCCTTTGTTGAAGATTTGGAAAGTGAATGCTTATTTGTATTTCAAACTTTCTAGCAACTCAAGCTCTTCAATTGGAATTTATACATAGTTTTCTTGTTGCTCTGCGCTGCAATCATATTTGGACATCATGAACTTGAATGTAGAGAAAGTTTCTACTTCTCTGCCCAATCTGTGATACAAAAAGAGATGTTGAGACTAAGTTCTACTTTAGTTTAAAAATCCTCTGATACGTGCATGTGTGTCTCTAATGTATTCATTTCTGTATTTTTATTAGTTTTAAGCTGAGGGGCAAACATTTACTATTTTGCACTTTAGTAATTAGCATATTTAAGCTATGTATTTAGAACAAATTGATCATTTGTCTACATCAAATTAGTTCCGCAATTTAACTGATATGTAATTTTCAAGTTTTAGATATATTACAATTGTTATTGGGCCAATTCTTAGTAGCCAAACTTTTAGAATTAATGGTTTTCCAATAAACTCTAGTCAATCAAAAGTTTGAAAATATTGTCTAGAAGGTTGCTCCTCTTCTCTGTGTGTGTGTGCGCTACTATTATTTTAGTTGTCATTTTTTAAATAATCATGAGGTTCTTATTTACTTCTAGTTAATTTCTTCTACAGTTTGCAGTCTCATCTGGGATCATAACCGCATGTACTATGGGCAGCCTTTTCAAGCACAGTGATAAGACAGTGGTGTTTGCATATTTCTTTTGCTTTGGACTCAGCGCAATTATGCTGTCATTTTTAATCTCTACATTTTTCTCACGATCAAAGACAGCCGTGGCAGTTGGAACCCTCTCTTTTCTTGGGGCCTTCTTTCCTTATTACACTGTCAATGATGAGGCTGTACCCATGTGAGTACTCCTGCTACAAGCTATCACACATCATGTCTCAATTGAAGAAAGTTTTATGGTGAATCATGTTATTCACTTTATTTTTTCTACTTATAGGGCATTGAAGGTCATTGCTTCTTTTCTTTCACCTACAGCCTTTGCTCTAGGATCAGTTAACTTTGCAGATTATGAGCGTGCTCATGTTGGACTTCGTTGGAGCAACATATGGCGGGTATATTTTGTGTATGGAGATTTTCCTACCTTCAATCATTTGGAACCCATCTAAACTTTCTAAATTTTGAATGATGTAGTCATCATCTGGAGTGAATTTTTTGGTCTGTCTCATGATGATGTTGCTTGACACTTTGCTATACGGCATGATTGGTCTTTATCTCGACAAGGTATTATCTTCACTACTATTTCATTCTTTCAAAGCCATAGAATTGTTTTTTGATTGGTATCTATTTTACTGTTAAAAAAAGTGTCTGTTGCCTTAAAGCTGAATGTGAAGAAAAGTGTACAAGTTTTTTTCATAAAGAATTTTCAAGTATGTTTATCCAAAAATCAATTCAACTTTAGGGTCAGTTGTTTAATTTCATGTCCTTTGTTTAAATGGAATTACTTGTGGTTGCCTTATGTTGATCAATTTTAAGTAATTAAATACAACCATAGCAACAACCACTATAATAAACACTAGCGCAACTGTTATATCTTAATTAATACAAGGAGAATTCAAACACAAGATCTTTGCGTGATTTGACGTGAAAGAAATTATTGGAATTTGGTGAGGAAAGAGAACAAAGCAGAGCTTTTTATAGTATAATTGTTATCCAATAGCTTTTTGAGTCATATCTGGTGAAGAGTTTAAGTTCTCTGGTCAGATTAAGTTTGCGTTCCCCATATAGTCCTTTCCATCCTCTAAAAATGAAGAGAAAAAGAGAAATAATCTGAAGTACGTACTCTACTCTGATATCTTTACAAGATTTTTCAGTTGTTATACAACATTTTGTACAGAGGATCTTTTAAGAGAACTTCATAATTTTTATCAATTTTTGGAGATGCTGCATATTTCCCTTTTTTCCCTTAGCTTATTTGGATAAAGATAAATATAATAATTGTTGGAGATGCTCATTAGTCATAAAACAATTTTAGACGCTTGTTTTTTGATAGTGATTGGTTTAAGAATTTTCTTTTTTGCTTTTGGGTATCTTTATGTTTGTGATTATTTGAAATTCTAGAGGTGGTTTGCTAATTCGCTATCATTTGTGACTAGATTTATTGTTAATAATTTTTTTTAATGTCCCATATATGTATTAAATGTTCACATGCTGTTCTTATTTTTAGTGCATTATAAAGTGCAAATTTTCATCAATTTTTGCACTTTGTTAATGTAACGTTGTTTGTTTGCACTTTTAACATGTGCCCTTAGGCACCGCATACCAAAACCCTTATATTTTATGAGGCAGGTTTAATAATCTGCCTGGTATTACAGGGATTCATTATTTTGTGCAGGTGTCTTATATCTTTGAACAATGTTCTTGGAATTTCTAAATTTCGATATTGTGTTGACTTTCATTTTGTACAATATTAAATGAGTGATGAAGCATGTCCAAATATGTTCATTTGGTCAGGTCCTTCCCAGGGAAAATGGAGTGCAATATCGATGGAACTTCATATTCCAAAAGTGTTTTTGGGGAAAGAAAAGCATTATTAAGCATCATGTTTCCAGTGCAGAAGTTAACATTAATGATAATAAACTTTCCAAGGAAGAGGTGAACTTTTTAAGACAAGATATGTGTGAACCTGTTGTGGAACCTATAAGCTTGGATATGAAGCAACAAGAACTTGATAGAAGGTATATGTTGCATAACTAGATGTAACTAATCATACTTGAAAATCTGGTTTTTTGCTTACATTTTATATTTTCCATGTAGATGCATTCAAATTAGGAACTTGCATAAGGTTTATGCTACTAAAAAGGGGAATGGTTGTGCTGTTAACTCACTAAAGCTCACCTTATATGAAAACCAAATACTTGCACTTCTAGGTGAGTGTTTACCATCCTCATCCCTTCTTTCTCTACTTTGGATCTCAAGTATTTTCCTTTTATGCTTTTGGTCTTTTATTTATTTATTCCAACCTGATTCTTGAATTTCATATAATTAATCTATGTCTACAGATTTGGTTGATAACTTTTTGTGTAGAAATGTGTTGACTTTTATAAGATGCTATAAAATAGGGGTTATGTTATCTTCATGATCAGGTAGTGAGGTCGAAGAAGGGAATAGAAACAAATCAAAAGTTCAGGAAATAGCAATTTGGTGAAAAGAAATTTGGCTGTTTTTAGAAAATGGCCATGGAGATTTTCAACGGAAACCACTTGATTTGGGCATGATGCTACCGAGCTAATATTGTCTTCAAGTTGATGGGCCAAATTTTTATGTCATGACTGAGAGTTCTAGTTGAAGTTCCTGGAAGTTGTGATTTTTGAAGGATTTCTTTCATGTTTTCCTCCTTTGAAGCTTGGTGTTGACAAGATAAAATTTCTCTGAAGGATATATGGTTCTGTGGGACTTCAATTCATCTACGTATTTTCTTTGTTTATAGGAATTATCAACTTCAGACAAACATTTTGTAGAGCATTAGAAGGAGATTGAATTTGGCTTTGCTCAAGTTGGAGGCACATAAATTCATGAAGAAACTATGGTTTGTAAAAAGTTAAAATATTGGAACATTGAAGTTTTGGGGGTGTGAAAAAGGGAAGAAAAATAGATAGAAAGGGAGTCCGGGTCTGAAGGAGTTAGAAGGGAAGATATGGAGGTGTACAAATTCATGAAGCTCTTGTTTATGAAAAGTAAGACAAAATTTTGGTACCACTAAGTTTCTAAGGGGTGTGAAATTCAGAAGAAAAAGGAGACAGAAGGGAGAGTTTAGGCTTTTGACAAATTAGAAAGGAAAGGTTTGCTAGATGATGCCAAGAAGAGATTTTAGAAGCCATATTTTAAGACTTAATTGAAGGCAATTCTTTGAAGGCAAAAGGGCTAACGGTCTTGGGACTTGGCATGATGAGAATAACACCAAAATGTATAATAAGTTGATTAATGGGAGGTAAAAGAGGAATTGGATAAATAGAATCTAGTCATATGATGGTACTTTTGTAGAGGCTGACTAGGTTATTGAAATATTGTGATGGACTTCCACCTTTAGAAATGTTAGGATTTGATGATAATAATAATAATAATAATAATAATAATAATAATAATAATAATAATAATAATAATAATAATAATTATTATTATTATTATTATAATTGATTAATAAAATATTTGATTTCAATAAGATATTTTATTAGGATAAAACAATTAAAATTAGGATAAGTTGTTTGAGATTTAGGATAAGGCATTTGAGGTTAGGATAGAGTATTTGATTTGGATATTATTTGCATTTGAAAGTTAGGATATTTGTGAAATAGATAAGGGTGATTGGATTGAGGAGGAAAAAAAGAATATTGTTATATGAATATTTTGGGCAGTCTTTGGCAGATAAGGAGGTTACAACTTTGGGAGAAGCTGACACCTTTCTTATCAACATTATTTTCTTTTAATATTAATAATATCTGTTTTAGATACTTGTCAAATTTGTATCAAAGCAATAAGATTTGTGCAAAAATTTAAAAAAGATGGAGAGGATGGAGAGTAGAGTTGATAAGGAAAATATTTTGGAGGTAGTAAAGGAGAAGCTAGAGTCATGGAGTCCAAGTTGGATAATCTGGCTAAAGGATTTAAGGCAATGAAAGGGTGTTTGAAGGAATTGAAGGAGTTGCATTTGTTGCTACTATTGCCATTGTTTGAGAATGAAGCTATGAAAAGGGAGGTGATTGAGGAAGAAAGCGGCGAGATTGAGGCTTGACTAGCATCACTGTTGTCTAAGGAGGAAGTCAGAAAAACAAAGGTGATTGAGGAGGAAAATTATGAGTTCAAGACTGGATCTGAAGTTCTTGGTGTATTCTCGGCGGTGGAGGATGTCAAATTTGGCGAGAAAATGCTCGTAATGTTGGGATTTGAGGCATATACAATGAGACTTGAAACGAATGACATCAGAGTGGTGTTTTCGTCGATTGCAGACAACATGGGGTTGACTTTTCCAACCACTGGCAGCAATTGCACTAATGATAAAATGGGTGAGGTTTTTTTATTGGATAGGAACTGATGTAAAAGAAAAAAGTCATCAAAATGGGTGTAGAAAAAATAAAATAAAAATTCCAATTTTCTTACCTTGAGGACAAGGTCATTTTCAAAAGGGCAACTGATGTTAGGATTCTATAATAATAATATTTATAATAACTAATAAGAAAATATTTGATTTGAATTAGATTAGGATAAAATATTTAGGATTAGGATAAACTATTTGAAATTTAGGATGAAATATTTGAGATGAGGATAAAATATTTGATTTAGATATTATTTGGTGATTGGATTGAGTAATAGAACAAGAATATTGTTATTTAGGTATTTTGGACAGTCTTTGCTTGATAGGGAGGCTTAATATTAATAAAATTTGTGCTAGGTTCCTATCAAAATCCAACAACACCACCAAAACCACTCCATAGATGCACCAATGGATGAAAATATATGTAATGAATCTGAATCTTATTTATGACTAAGCAGGGGAACCCCACCATTTATACTTGTCTGCTACAATCAGATCACTCAAGTCACCAAACCAGAAAATAAATGGCAGTTCCGGTGATTTGAGGAGCCATCCAGCTGCCAAATAAGTGCCCAGACTCATATCTTTCCCTCTCCCTCATTTGCTGCCATGTTACCCCATTATATTTTTTAGGTATCTTCCAAAACTGTTTCACCCCTCAGACAACTTTTCTCTAATATGTGTCTCCTTATTTCTCCTAGTATACGTCTTGAGAGGTCTATCAAATTAATTATCAAGTAGATCAAGGACGTTATTCTAATGGGGAGTTGAGAAGGCCTCTTATTCAAGGAATAGATTGGTTTCCTGTATGCTATCTAAGGCTACTTGGTTGGAAAGACCTTATGAGGTGGAGAGGAGGCGAAAAAGGCAATTTAATAGTGTATTTCAGATAAGTTTCCTGGTTCATATGGTTTACTTTGGCTGTTTCTCATCACTATTAGGATGACATTGAAAGAGGATTCATGGAAGCGTGTGGAGAATTCTTTGGGAATGGTGAAAAGCAATTTAGGAATGCAATCTACAGAACGTATACTTTTCTAATTAAAAGTAAAACTCATGGTTTTAGGCTATAGGTTAGGAGGATCCTCTTTTCTTTTCTTTTGTTTGGTTGGGGGCATGGGGATGTCAACTTGATTGGAAACCTTAGATCCCTTTGGGCCTCAATCATTTAAAAATAATTATCGTTTGAGTATATATTTTTGCTTTGATTTATTGATTTTATATTTTAATCTTGAAGGACACAATGGAGCTGGTAAAAGCACAACGATATCAATGCTTGTTGGGTTACTTCCTCCTTCATCGGGGGATGCTTTGGTGTTTGGAAAAAATATTGTAACAGATTTGGTAAGTAATGCTTTTGAAAATATCTTTTTTCCAATTGTTTTAATTGTACGTGTAGTAAGTTTTTTTTTTTTTTGGGGTAAGTTATGTTTGTTAAAGTGCCTTTTTTTTCCCTCTTGTTGAATTGATCTTTACATTGTTCCATTTGGAAAATTAATGGAAGAAAAAAGGTTGCATGATTAGAACAAAAAAAATTAAAGAAAAAAGGTTTATCTTGATTATTATCTTTTTTTTTTTTGTAAACATAACTATAAACTTTGTATTAAAAATGTAGAATGTAAGGAGAAACCTATGCACACTGTGTCCTTAAAGAGAATTAAAAAAAAAAGAAAAAGAGAAACAATTCTATATCAAAAAGCCAAGATAGGAGAAACCATTCAATCTTGATTATGTTTATTTTAAAGCTTAATCTAACCATAATCATAACTGTTAAGTAATCATTAAATCAAAAAACTTCAACTATTTATACAGTCCTTGAGACTTTTAGTTCTCATACAATATTAAGATGCCATTGCGCCCAAATCTTTAACTTATAACTAAAAAGCTCAATATTGGTGAAGCTCCAACGCATTGTTTTATGTGCACTTACTCCCAAACCAAACACAACCACAAGGACTAACATAACTGTAACCATAATTACTAATTTAATGGGGAGATTTGAAAAGAAAATCATTGGGTTAGTTTGGCTATGATGCTATGTTCTCACTTGATCTAAGAAGCTTAAATCAGTAGGTAGATCTAACATTAATGAAAAGACTGACAATTATAAATGGAGATCTCTTTGGGTGACCCATTTTCTCCCTCCCTTTTTAATTTTGTTGTGGATGGGTTGAGTAGACTTGTGGACATACCATTGGAAGCTAAGGTTGTCAATGGCGTTACGGTTGATCTACTCTTTAATCTCTTTTAAAATCCCCCATAGCATTGCTAAAAGAAATGAGAGGATGATGAGAGATTTTCTTTGGGAGGGTAATGGTGAAGGAGATAATACTAATCTAATTAGATGGGAAAGTGTCTCTAAATCATAAAAGAAATGTGGCCTACGAATTGGGAATGTGGAGAAAAAAAAAGTAGGGTGTTGCTGGTGAAATTGTTTTGGAGGTTCACTCATGAAAAAGCACCCTATGGTATAAAGTGTTAAAGAGTATATATGGCCTTCATCTAAATTGGTGCAAGTCAAAAGGAGCCAGGTATAGCTATAACAGAAGTTTGTTGAGAGCCAATTCTAAGGAGTATGTTTTCTTCAGCAATCATATTACTCTTGCAGTGGGGAATTGTAAGGAGTTTTGCTTTTGGGAAGATAAATGGCTTGGAGACTCTTGCTTCCAAATCTTTTTTGCTTACCTTCATAGATTGTGCCTCAATAGATTTGCCGCCATCTATGATTCCTTGATTTTTACACTCTTCTTTGGGTGTCTATTAAAAGAAATTTCCATGAAACCACGCTTTTTCTCTTTCCTTTTTCATAATTGCATAGGGGCTTTAAGTTGATGTGTCTGTGATTTTTGGGATACTGTAGTTTCTCTCTTTTGGTGTTCATATACACAAGATTTATGAGGGGTTTTTTTTTTTTTTTTTTGTAAATCTCTAACTCTCTTACATTGGAAAGTTGGTCCACCCTTGTATTTCTTTTATGTACATCAATATACTACTGTTTCCCATCACAAGGGGAAAAAAAAGGAAATCCTAGAGTAAACATAATGAAGGTAAACCTTATTTCTACTATATTCTATCTTAAACTTTTGAATCATATGAAATAATTTATGCATTGATAATTATTTTACTGATATCTCTTGAATTTGGATAAGTAGAAGTAATTTTATGTTCAATGATGTGAATTAAGATGTTTTTGCTAGATATGGGTTGGGTTGAGATGGAAAACTGTAGTATTTGGAAGTTGTACTTTTAGTTTAGCATATATTTAGTACTTATTGTCCTAAGACATTGCAAAATTTTTATGTCAATAATTAATCACTTTGAGAAGTCTACTTTTGTTGACCTAACTAGGTAATGATTTGTTATTTGTACTATAAACTTCTTCCTTTTTTGTGTGGAGCTGGAGTTTTAATGGATGATCAATGTGGTTATGTTTTGTAGGATGAGATACGGAAAGAGCTAGGGGTGTGTCCTCAACAAGATATTCTTTTTCCAGAGTTAACGGTAAGAATCAAATTTTGCTTTTATAATTCCCTTCTTAATTGGTGTTATGTATATTTATTATATATAAATTAATATTATAACCAGGTGAATTGTAAAGTGCCATAGTTAATTCATAAAACGCTACAAATGAAATTGGCCCCTACATACGGTAAGTTAGTCACTGAATTGGACCTATTGAAATTAGACATGACATTTACCACTCATCATGTGGTGGCATAATGTTTACATGTGAAAATATGGTAGAGATCCACCTGTCCACAACGCTCTCCCATGAATATCTATCAATTATAGATAATTGTATTTAGTTTTATTGAGGAAAAAGCCCTGTTAGATAAAAACCTTACTTGTCTGGCTTCTCTATCCAGGTTTGGGAGCATTTGGAGATGTTTGCTATATTAAAGGGTGTGAAGGAAGATATTTTGGACAATGTCGTAACTGAAATGGTCGATGAAGTGAGTTAATGGCTTTTTAATGGAGAGTACTCCTTGTATGAAAAATTTTCTAAATTATAAGTTATGTGATTAACTTTGGATTGAGATATAAAATATTTGGTTTATCTCTTTTGTTTAGTTTTCAATATCCGTTCGTAACGTGTTGAAGTGGATTAATACATAACTCCTTTCCCCTTAGACATGGGATTTCAATAATATGTTTGATTGAAAATTTTTGAAAAAAAAAAGAGAAAAAGAGAAAAATTCAAATAAATGTCCCTGTATCCACTTGTGAAGTTCTAATCTGATATTCTTTATACAAGTTGACATAGCACATTTGTATTTTTACTTATTGATATGTGATCAAGTTAGAAAGTTCCATTATTTAACTTCTAGCTAAAATTATTTTGGTCAGGTGGGTTTGGCTGATAAAGCCAACACAGTTGTGAGGGCTCTTTCTGGTGGTATGAAGAGGAAATTATCTCTTGGAATTGCCTTGATAGGAGATAGTAAGGTGGCAGAAAATTTAGGGCAGATTGTTATTGCCTATTTGTTGGAATTTATTGAATTGTTTCTTGTATTTTCTTTCACAGGTTGTCATTCTTGATGAACCCACTAGTGGGATGGATCCATATTCAATGCGCTTGACCTGGCAGTTAATTAAAAAAATAAAGAAAGGAAGGATTATATTATTAACAACTCACTCAATGGATGAAGCTGATGAACTCGGAGATAGGATAGCTATCATGGCCAATGGTTGTTTGAAATGCTGTGGAAGGTTAATTTTCTTCGCGCTCCCTTCTGTTTTATTTTGATGATCATTCTTATTTAAATTCTGAAACGCTCAAATTTCAACAGTTCCCTTTTCTTGAAGCATCAATACGGTGTTGGATATACCCTTACCTTAGTGAAGGTTTGCTGCTAATATGTTCATTCTGGACAGTATCTTGAATTGTCTATTCTTAATTCCTTAGTAATGGTATGCTATTCAATGGCCTTATTTTATGCTGTTCAGTCTGTGCCCACTGCCTCTACAGCAGCTGATATTGTTTATCGGCATATTCCATCAGCAATATGTGTGAGCGAGGTATTATCTTTAATTATTTTATAGGCAACCCACTGATGTATTCCACCCTTATACTGAACCTTGTTTTGCTTAAACGATTAAATTCCTGCCAGTGTAGCATTTATTCCTTGTAATCTCTAATTCTTTTAGACCTTTGATATAACTGCAACTTTTATTGAGCTTCTAAGACATTATACAAGAATGGGCTCTCACTTTCATTTGTAATGTTTTTAATAAGAACGTATTGCATGGAAATTTTTTGAAGGGGCTAAGATTTACAATGTATTATACATTAAACTTCAATTTTTATATTAGTTATTGATAGCCTTAATAAGTACTCTTCAGGGTATGTATGTGATAAGGCTACAAGAAGACACAATCTCTTTCTACATGAATTCCATTTATTTACAGAAAGACATGAAAACACAATTTCCAAGCACTGATATGTAATAAAAGTTTTTATTTCAGTGGACTGAACGTAGGGCACATGTTATGACTAGCTCTTTTTTTTAATTTATTTTTGGAATCAGTACATCCTTGCCATTTATACCAGAATGTTGGTGTTCTTGATAAGTTTCAACAATTATGTTGCATTGAACTGAATGTCTTCTAAGCTATACATTAATCATTAAATCACTTTTTATATTCAAAGAAGGCCAGAAAGTGAAAAAAGGCAAGAATTTTTCTGATTTGCCAGAATTGGTTTAATGTAAATGTACTTGACGAACATTTTCTGATCAATGTTTGTTATAGTAATAATGCTTAACATTTTACTGTACCTCTATCATATATTATTTTATTTAGCCTTGTGAGTCCTTTTTTCCCAAAATAATCCTCCTCTATACGATACTCATGTTGATTATTGACTGCCTTTCCAGGTTGGAACTGAGATCACCTTCAAGCTTCCCATCTCATCTTCATCGTCCTTTGAGATTATGTTTAGGGAAATAGAAACTTGTATGAGACGATCAAATTCTAATGTCAAAACACTTGGTGGTGAAGATAAAAATTACTTTGGAATTGAAAGTTACGGTATATCTGTCACAACGTTGGAGGAGGTATTTCTAAAAGTTGCAGGATGTAATTTAGATGAGTCTGAGTGTATGAATGAGGCGAATAATTTTGTTACACCAGATCTTGTGGCTTCTCATGCTTCCCACGAACAATCTTCCAAACAGATTTCCCTTTCTAAATTGTCTGGGAATTATAAATGGCTTGTTGGATTCATTTTCACTGTAGTGCGGAGAGCTTGTGGTTTGATTTTTGCCACTATTCTCAGTTTCTTGAATTTCTTAACTATGAAGTGTTGTTGCTGTCGTATCATTCCCAGGTCACTGTTTTGGCAACATTGTAGAGCATTATTTATAAAGAGGGCAGCATCTGCTCGTAGGGACCGCAAAACAATTGTGTTCCAGCTTTTGATTCCTGCTATCTTCTTGCTTTTTGGTCTTCTTTTTCTGAAGCTTAAGCCACATCCTGATCAGCCGTCTGTAACCTTCACAACTTCAGAGTTTAATCCTCTGTTAAGTGGTGGTGGTGGTGGTGGTCCTATTCCTTTTGATCTATCCTGGCCTATCGCAAAGGAGGTCCGTTGTAATTACTGATTTTTTGAGGCTTTCTCTTCTTGTCTTATTTTTATTTTGTACTGTAATCTTATAGTTTTCAACCTTCATTAAGTTTGCTGGCTATTTTATTGGAGTTCATTTTGATGACATGCAAATACAGTGTTCTCTCCCCTTAAAATGTTCTTTGTGCCACAGGTTTCAAAATACATCGAAGGGGGTTGGATTCAAACTTTTAAAAACAGTACATATAAATTTCCTGGTTCAGACAAGGCACTAGCTGATGCAGTTGAGGCAGCAGGGCCCACTCTTGGACCAGTTTTACTTTCAATGAGTGAATTTCTTATGTCAAGCTTTAATCAATCCTACCAGTCAAGGTGCAGTAACCTGAATTTTCAAATTACTTCTTTCTGTTTAAATTTCAAATATTTGTTTACCTTAACTGTTAATCTAAAAAGATGTGTGGTGGATAGCCATTTGGAAAACAAAGTGGAATGGTTTTCATAATGTACTCGAGGAGCATTTCTTTATGGACACATGTATATGATTTAGAGAATCTGAATCAAGTCAAAAAGAAGGTTATAGTATAGTTGCAAGCACTGAACCTTTCACTTAGGTCTCTAACATGATCTTTAATGTTTCATTTTGTTCAATTTGATCCTTGAAAATTTTAATTTTGTCACTCTTGTGAAACTGAGGATTAACATTCTATGATCCCTTTTCTTCTAACATTTTTTAGTTTTTTCACCCAAGCATCCCTGGCAAATTTATGAAGTTCTAAATAGCAGACTATTATTGATCCTATTATGCACTTAGTAGTTGACATATGTGTGAGATATAATATCCTAAGTAGGTGTCTCTCAGCGAAATTGTTGTCATGGACCCTTTTTTTGAGACCAAAGACCTTAGCCACTCAACCCAAGCCTGGGGGTTGAATTGAAATGCCTGGTTGCTGATGAGGCGTTAATGTTTTTTAGAAAGTATGAAGTGATATAAAGCGATAGGTAGAGTGTAGAACAGGAAGGCCCAGAAGACATGATAAGACAATAGAATAGGAAAGTATTGCAGGGGAGGACATAGTAGAGATTTTTGCTAAGCATAAAACAGGTTGCTGCAGATCAAGTAGATTCTTAGTTTCTTATTCTCTCCATATTGTGTTTTCTTCTGTTATATTTTGAAATTATGATATGTATAATAGCAGATGCACACAAGTAAAATAGATAATTCACTTAACTTTTGTGCTCATGTTCTTACTATGTTCATTTTATTCTCAACCATTGCCTCACATGCAATATTTACTATTTTGTTTGTGAGCATTCTGAATTTAAATAAAACCCTTTTGTTCGATCTATAACATTTTGATTTAATTATCTTTTTGCACTGGGATGTTTATTCGTATCCAGGTATGGGGCTGTTGTGATGGATGATCAGAATAGTGATGGAAGTTTAGGATTCACTATACTGCATAACAGTTCTTGTCAGCATGCAGCTCCAACTTATATCAATGTTATGAATGCTGCAATCCTCAGGCTTGCTACTCGTAATAATAATATGACTATTCGAACACGCAACCATCCTTTGCCCATGACAAAAAGCCAACGGTTACAACGTCAGGTATGGCATTTTGTTCATTTTTGTGTCTTTTCAAATGTATATTCTTTAAACTGAATGGTTAAGCCTTTTTCTTCAAGATATTTATGAGAATATTAGCTCCATTGACACCCACTTGGTACACACAGATTTACACTTGAGGAGATCAGGAAGGGTTTAAAAATTGAAATTGAACACAAAATATCACATTGCAGCACTCTATATGCTAGCAAGAGCCTTATAAGATCCAACTCTTCTCTTATAAGGAAGGCATTTGAAGTATTTTCACCTTGATGTTAATTGGTTTTTTTATTTTTTTTTTTCATTGGTTGCTGAAAGGAACAGATTGCAAACACTCCATATTTATTTTCTCTTTTGAAGTTCTGTTGCTAGTTTTTTTTATTTTCTATAACAAATGGGGGATATGTTGTGAAGCTAGGAAATCCAGTATCAGTTTTGATGCTTAAAATATTCTGCAAGTTTATGTTAAAATTGTCTGATGTTAGTTAATTATCTATTGGACACTCAAAGAACACAAGTGCAACACTATTTATAGATGGGGTGGATAACGGATGTGATTCCTCTAGTTACATATCATATGGAGAATTTTCATGTGTTTGCGTTTTGGACCTAAAAGGTCAGCAGGGCTCTCTCGGCCAGAGTGCAATATTACATGATTAAATTATGCATGACGTATCACAAACTATTGACATATCTTTGTAACAGGCTATTTAGTTTCTTGTGGCTATATTCTTTATTTTTATTTGCTTTGTGGCTAATTTTTTATGAAAACTTAGTGTTCCATGTGGTAAGGACTCCATCTGCTCATGTCAAAAAGAGGTCTTGATAGAGTTACTAAAGAAAAATAGGAAAGAGGTCTTAATAGACCTATATGAACATGTTGCTCCTATCTGCTTTACAGATCTAGGTTTTTACCAATTTCTTGACATCATAGTGTTATAATATCCTGATTATATTTTATCTTTAATTTTATAATTTGTAGGATTTGGATGCCTTCTCTGCTGCAATTATTGTTAGTATTGCCTTCTCATTTGTTCCTGCTTCCTTTGCTGTTTCCATTGTAAAGGTAATCTTTTAGCAACTTCTCTAATATTCCTTTACTGCTTCATGATTAATATATTGTTATATATATATATATATATATATATATATATATATATATATATATACATATTAAAGATATATTACAAAGGCTAAGCTGTTGTCTGGACATCCATCATTCACCGATAAATAGTTGCATTTTAGCATGGAGTTCTATGGTCTTCCTAGCTATGCAAACTCAGCAAATGGTATTTTTCTCATTGGTTTCTTCCTTCTTCTTCTTGTTCTTCTTTGTTTGAAGAAATACATATAACATACTCTTGAATTAGCCTGTTTAAAAAAATATGTAAATTATGATGTATGATGTCAAAAATTTGGGTTGATTTCAAGAGAACTCATCTTTAAATGCATGTTGAATGTTCTCATTTAGTATATTGTCAAGTGTTAATGTTTTGTAACTGTATGCTTATTCATGTGTTGATTAGGTCCATTCTTATCAGAACTATACATAGGTTTCATATGCCTTCTCCTGTTACTTATTTTCTTTTCTTAGAGGTTCGGGGACTGATGTGATTCATAAATAAAAAACTATAAATTCTTAAGGCAGTAAGAAGATCATAACTCAACAACTAGTATTGTTCCGTTAGTAACTCCTATTGCTTTTGGTCTTCTTTGTCTACTGAAATACATGTAGCACCCTTCTAATATCGTTGAAAAACATGTTAATTATCATGTATAACGTTATGTTTAATATTGATTTCAAGGGATCACTAGTAGTCAATACATGTTTATGCTCACATTAGCATATTGCCAAGTGTTTATTTTGGTAACCCTTTGCTTTGTCATTGTTCACTTGTCTTGTTTCATGGTTTTTTTAAGAAATAGTCCGAATCTCATGATTGCTTGTTCTCAATCTGTTTAAATTTCGTTCTAACATAGTTGTTGCTAGTTTCTTTACATATCAATGAATATGCTAGTATTGGCTCATATAAGAGCAAACTACTTATTGTTGGTTGTGTGTTATGTTTACTATTTTGAACCTCTTTTTTTAAAATAGCCTCGATTATCTTGGCACTAATTGAGCCATATATCCAAATAAATCTCTATTGAAAAATATATTTTTTTCTTTTTATTCAGAAAATTGTGGACTGTTACTATTTTATTGGGGATTTAGTTCCTATTTTATTAGTCAGTTTATTTTCCTTCATTTTATTTCCTTTTTTTTTTTTTTTTTTTTGATAGAAAAGTTAATCAAATTAGTTTTTAGTTTCTACAATTAGTTTCTAAATTCTATATTGCATTATTAACTGTATATAAATCTAGACTAAATAATAAAATTAATTTATCATTCAACTTTTATCATAGTATCAGAGCCCTAGATTCATTGTTCTTGGATTGGGTATTTTCTTTCTTGATATTCAACTTGTACCTCTTCTAATATCACCCTTAAGATTGTAAAACCATAATGGATGCATACATAACAAACAGCATATTGAAAACAACGGTAACAACTATGTTCATTGGAAGAGATTTCTTGGTTTAGAGCAGCAGGTTGCAGAACATCTAGGCAATATCTGGGCTGAACGGGAAGAACAATTTGATGTGGTCTCAATTGGTTTGCATGATCCTAAAGGGAAGAGGCAAAGTGAGTCATATATGGGCCTAAAGAAGGGGAGCCAAAATTTTTAGCTTGAGATGAAGAAGACTATGGTGATGTCTTGGTTATGGAATTGATGGTGTGTAAGATAAGTGATACCGTTATGTTCTTAAGTATTGTTGGGGAGATTTGGGAGGTTGTCAAGATTATGTATTCAAACGTTCATTATGCTACCCAAATTACGATATCAAAACTAAAGTGATGACTACCAAACAGTTAACTTGTTCGATCACTATGTACTCTAATCTCTTGCAGACATTGTGATATAAGATGGTTTATTATTAATGTATTCATATGAAGTATAGTGATGAAACAACCATCCTTATAACGGTTGTTGAAAATAAGAGAATTTATAATTTTCTTGTTGGTATGAATTCTGAAGTTGATGTAGTTTGAGTACAAATTCTTAGTAAAGAGGATTTGCTTTTCTTAGATGAAGCCATTACCATTGGTCATACTGAAGAAGTAAGGAGGTGAGTAATGGTTAGGTCACCTGCTTAGTATCTAAGGTATCAAATGCAAAATTTTTTGGTTTAGATTGATATTTTGACGAATATAAGAAGCAATCTAACCTATTGAAGCTAGACAATAAAGACTCCTTATGGTGCAATTATTATAAAAAGACTTGTCACAAAATAGACAAGTGTTAAAAACTTCATGGTAAACCTCCTAGGAATGGACAATCAAAGGGGCAAGGACAAGCTTATGTGGTAACTACTCAACAAACAACCAAAAAGGATCCTCAAGCACAAATGATTGAAGAGTTAAACACATTCAAGAACATTTGAGTTTAACGGAGAAGAGAGTAAAAAGTTGAAAATTTTATTGGAGTCATTGGAGAAACCAACAGGAATAGGTAGTTGTATTTTGATCTTCAGAAGTATTTTTTCCTCTTCTCAAACACTTAATGTTTCAGATAAAAAACCATCCAAATGGATGGATAGTTGACTTAGGAGCTGTAAGACTTGCTTTTACCACAAATTTGTTTCATATACACCATGCCCAAGTGATAGGAAAATAACTATTGTTGATAGTTCAGTAACCATCATTGCTAGTCAAGGAGATGTTTGTATAAATAATTATCTCTCTAAGTCTTTTGTGTGCCTAGATTGTTTACTAATCTTGTGTCAATCTAAAAACGCGACAAGGATTCTAATTGCAGTGTTATTTTTTATCTCTAATTGTGATTTTCAAGGAAAAAGCATGAGAAAGATGATTGGTTGTGTTAGGGAGAGATAGATTTTACTACTTGAAGACACTAACGGATAGGTTAATCCAACGATTGTTTTATCTTCATCATTTCATGTTAAGTCATCCAAATCCAATAAAAATAAAATTCGGCTTTACCACCTTCGTCTTGGTTATCTCTCATTTAGTATTCTCAAAATTTCTTTATTTTTTAAAGGATCAGTTGTTGACCATTTACATTGTTATGTTTGTGAATTTATAAAACATAAGCAAGTCAACTCCCAATATTTGTCTTTTTGCAATTGTTTATAGTGACAATTGGGGGCCTTCCACCATATTTAACATTTTTGGGGCTCGATGGCTTGTTTTTTATATTGATGATTGTACTCGTGTGACATGTTTATTTCTTTGAAACATAAATATGAAATGAGCTCAATTTTTCTATTCTTATACAATATGATCTAAACAGAATTCAATGTTGTAATTAAAAAAATCCTGTTTGAGTAATGTAAAAGATTACGTCAATTAGTCTTTAGCTTTTTACTTTCAAGAAAATGGTATAATTCATAAGTCGTCATGTGTTAATATACCTTATCAAAATGGGTTGTTGAAAGAGAAGCATATCAGAATAATGTTCTACAACAATAGTAGGGGGAAGCAGTTTTGACAACCACCCATCTTACATGGAAATTACCCTCGAAAAGCCTTGATTTCCAAAGTCTAGTGCAATTCCTCAATAAACTCTTTCCTACATTTAGGGTCTCCAGTGGTTTGGTCCTTAAAATCTTTGGATGTGTGGCCTTTTTGCATGTCCATTCTCAAATCAGAGTTAAACATGATCTACTCTTTCTGTATAAAAGGTTATAAGTGTTATCACTCTTAAATGAAGAAATCTATGTTTATATCGATGTGATGTTTGTTGAAAAGAAACTTTTTTAACAGCTCTTGGAACAGAAAGATAATTCATGTTTCCTACCTAAATTTGTTAAGTCTTAGATTCCAATCTCTACTTCCATGATGTTCCATACTCTTACTCTGCCTGAGTCTAAATCTCCTACTCTATTTGAGTTCGAGTCTCTTCATGTTTCGAGTTTCTCCAAGTCAATTTCTGATGTCGAGTTACAAGAGTTGATAAGGAGAAGCCATTAGATATGATTCATCCATTACAAATGTATTCAAAGAGAAAGATGCCAACTACTCAATTTAGGTAGATTCAATTGCCTAAATCTGGTTCTAATTCTGAAACTATTAAGGTAAACACAACTCCTAAATCTAATGAAGTTGAAATTTTTTTTCCAAATGGTTTATGTATTCCTATTTCCATTAGAAAAGGTGTTAAAAGATGCAGCAAACATCCTTTCCACTTGTTCATCACATATATACACTTGTCCCCTAATCACAGAGCTTTCCTTATCAACCTAAACACAACTCTCATACTTAAGACTTAATCCAAGACACTAGGTGACAAGAACTAGAAAGTTGCCATGAAGGTGGTGATGAAGGCTTTAGATAAAATCAAGAAATGGGAGTTGGTGAAGTTGTTGAGTGGAAAAAAACCTATAGGGTGCAAATTGGTGTTCATCGTGAAATATAAGTTTGATACTCACTAGAACGATATAAGGCAAGGATGGTGGCAAAGGAGTATACTTAGACATATGAAGTAGATGACCTTAAAGCATTTGCTTTAGTGGCTAAGATGAATGTTGTAGGAGTGTTATTGTTTTTAGCTCTGCCAATCTGGATTAGAAACTACAACATTTGATGTGAAAAATGCATTCTTGCATGGTGATGTAGAAAAGGAAATTTACATGGAAGTGCCACCAGGTTTTGAGTCAAAAGCAGACAAGGATATGTGCATATTGAGAAAAACCTTGCATGGGCTTAGCAATCTTCTAGAGCTTGTTTTGGAAGATTTACCAAAGTTATGCTTAGTGTGGAATATAAGGTGATCATACCCTTTTTGTGAAACACTTGGCTTCAAGGGGAGTAACAACATTATTGGTGTATGTGCATGATATTATAGTGATGGGAAATGAAACAGAAGGAATGACGAACTTGAAGAAGTGTAAATGTTTAAAATCAAGGAATTTGGGAGATTAAAACTTTGTTTGGGGATTAAAGTTGCACATTATCTATAAGGCAAAAATATGTCTTAAATCTTTTGACTGAAACTGATAAGTTTGGAAGTAAGACAGTTGATACGCTTACAAAGCCTAATTTGCGACTTAGAGATGCCCCAAATAATACTAATGTAGATAAAAGCTCCTATTAAAGACTTGTTGGAAGACTAATTTATTTGTCTCATACTAGACTGGATATGACTTATATTGTGAGCGTTTTAAGCCAATTTATGTGTAACACTAAGGAAGCACATCTCAAGGCAATTCATCAAATATCACCAAATAGAGGAATTCTATTCAAGAAGAGTGGGAATTTTCACTTGAAACCTATACTGATATAGAATATGCAGGATCCACCTCTGAATATTGTTCTTTTTTGGGAGGCAATCTTGTAACACAAAGGAGTAAAAAAGCAAATTGTTGCGGCTCAATCAAGTGCACAAGCTGATTTCAAATCAATGGTGTTGGGAATTTTTGAGCTATTATGGCTTAAAATAATCTTGGATGATTTGTAGATTAAGTAGAAAGGTTTAACGAGGCTTTATTGTGACAATAAATCAGTTATTAACGTTGCTCATAATCTTGTACAACATAACATGACAAAACATGTTAAAGTTGATAGACATTTTATAAAGGAGAAGTTTGATAATGGCCTAACATGTACTTTGTATGTGCCCACTGGTGGTCAAATTACAAATATTCTCGCAAAATGGCTGCCTAGTGTGGTTTGTTAGAAGTTAATTAGAAAGTTTGGAATGGAAGACATCCACTCACTAGCTTGAGGGAAAGTATTGAGAAATACAAATTTTTCCTCTTAATTAGGAAACCATAGATTGTTACTATTTGTTAGTGATTTAATTTCTATTTTATTATTCAGTTTACTTTCCTTTATTTTGTTTCCTATTTTTGATAGAAAAGTCAATTAAATTAATTTTTAGTTTCGATTCTATGTTCTCTTATCATTTGTATATAAATCGAAATTATTTCTAAAGAATAATAAGATTAATTTACCATTCAACTTTTGTCAGTCTCATATATCCCTTAATTGACCACAATTATCATTTAGCTATTTTATAATGAAGAATGTTGTTCAATTTTACATTATGCTGTTTTATCTTTATTGTGGGATCTTTTAGTTATTTTTTCTTTGAGATTTACTCTATAGTCTTACATGATGCAGGAACGTGAAGTAAAAGCTAAGCATCAACAATTAATTAGTGGGGTATGGCTTTTCTTTTAAAAGAAATCCAGCTTCTTTAAATTGTTAAAGCAATACTTTTGTAACAATTTTTTCATAATGCTACTCAGGTTTCTATATTCTCATACTGGATTTCTACATACATATGGGACTTCATCAGCTTTTTAATTCCTTCAAGTTTTGCAATAAGTCTCTTCTACATCTTTGGTATGTTGAGAAACTTGCCTTACTAATTGCATAATTGTTGGTCAATTCAGACTTTCTTTTTTCTTATATTTGTGAATATAAATTCAATTTGATTTCCCACTATATTATCAATTTGCACTCTCAAAATGCTTTTGTTATGCGAATTTCCAGAGTACTGAGTCTCCTTGCCGCTTGTTTCTAGTTGTAATGGACATCTTTCTGTGTTTTATAAATTAGAATATTCTAACACCAGTCTCAATTCATAATTATCCAATTAAAAATGGTTCAAATGGTTTGGTTGTTTATAGCAATCTGAAGTGACATTCCAAGCATCAAAGTTTTATTGCTATGCTAAAATATCTTATATTTTGGTGAGTAAAATGTCTTATATTTATTCCTACACTTTTTACATTTAAATTAAAATTTGTTGTGTTTCTAGTTATCATACAAGTTGTATATGCGGTTGTGGCTTGTGGTTGTGATTTTGAGTGATCAAATGTGATTGCACATGAGGGGCGTGTTCTTCTTGCTTACCCTTCTAGGTCAATTGGGTGCTTGAGAAAATCATCATATCTTCTTTCATTATAGATAACTACTTTTCTTTGAAGTGCACTATTTGTCTTACAACATTATCCACTATTCTCTCTTTCTCTTCTTTGTTTTTTGCTTTAAATTTTGTTTATAATCTCTGCTTGGTCATAAAGATTGTTTGGCTTTTTAGGTCTTGATCAGTTTATTGGAAGGGATTGCTTGTTTCAAACGGTCCTCATATTTTTGGAGTATGGATTGGCAGTTGCATCATCAACATATTGCCTGACGTTCTTCTTCTCTGATCACACAATGGCTCAGGTGGCATACTATTACTTCCTTTTTCTCCTATTACAGAACTTCGTGGCATCAAGATTACTCTCATATATTGTCAAATTCTTTGTACATGCAGAATGTAGTTCTCTTGGTCCATTTCTTCACCGGTCTAATTCTTATGGTGATCTCATTTATTATGGGGCTCATACCATCTGCGGCAAATGCAAATTCTATTCTCAAGGTTGGAAAATATTCTTTTTTAATATTTTTCAAATTCAAAAATAAAGTTTCATAAGCTTTAAGTCATTTTGTATTTCCTCGTCCTTCTTAATTAAGGCCAACTGATTTATGTTTGAACACAATTATTTGAAGGAGATCTGTATGACTTCATTTCATACAAAAGGGTAAATATACAACATTCTATGCTCCTAAAATAGGAATACTGATCTAACGAGGAAACCTAATATTATACATTAATATACTTTACATATTTGTAGATATGCAGATCAATTTATTAAATGACTTCCTAACACTTCTCTTCAAACTGGTGAATAGATGTCTATCATTTCCAACTTGCATATTAATGTCTTAAAAATTGGTTTTAACAAGGCCTTGGTAAAATTATTTGCTTCCTGCTTGTGGATGGGACATAAGTAAGTTTGATCCGTCCTTATTTGATTATTTCTTGATGAAGTTTCTATCAATCCAAACATGTTTTATACGATTGTGTTGAAACAGGTCATAAACTATACTGATAGCAAATTTGTTGTCACTATAGAGGATTATAGGTTTTTTTATAGACAATTGCAAGTCTTTAAGGATTCTTTCAACCTAGATTAACTCATATATTCTTTGAGCAATTGCTCTAAACTCAATTTCAACGCTACATCGAGTGACTATTGACTGCTTTTTACTCTGCTAGGTTACTAGATTGCCCCATAGCTTGGTACAAAAATTTGAGGTAAAATGACTATCATTTAGTGAACCTGCGCATCTGCAAAACTTACTATCCCTTTGTCTTCACTTTCCTAAATAGTAACCCTTTCCTAGATGTTTCCTTCAAGTATCTCAGAGTATGCATAGTTGCATTAAGGTGCATTTGATTAGGAGAGTGCATATATTGGCTCACCACACTTAGAGACAAATAAATCAATCTTTCAATTAGCCTTTGGTATCTCCCTTTATCAATTGGAGTATCATCTTCTCTACATTTCTAATTTTTTTTCCAATGGTGTACATACTGACTTACACCTTAATATCCTTATATTTTTTAGAAGATCAAAAGTATACTTTCTCAGGGAGATAACAATTCCATCTTTGCTTCTTGCTATCACCATACTAAGGAAGCATCTATTAATGCCTGAGATTTTAACCTCAAATTCTGCTTTCAGTTGTTGCTAAAGACTTATCAACGTTGTATTATCATCCCTTGTGATTATGATATCATCAACATATACAATTAATAATGATCTCTTACCACTGGAAGCAATTTTTATGAATAATGTATGTTTAGCTTGGCTTTGTTGATATCCTAATTTAGTAAGAGTTGCACTAAATCTTGTAAACCAAGCTCTCAGAGACTGTTTGAACCGTAAAGTGATTTTTTTTAGCTTACAAACCCTTTCAATTTTGCCTTCCTCTTCAAACCTAGATGACATCCTTATATAAATCTCTTTCTCAAGATCTCCATTCAGAAAGACATTTTTTATATCAAGTTGTATGTGTTTCCAATCAAGGTTGACAGCAATCGATAATAATACTCGGATTGAATTTAGCTTTGCTACAGGAGCAAACGTCTCTTCATAGTTAATTCTATAGGCTTGTGTGAAGCCTTGTGCAAGCCTAGCTTTGTATCTCTTAATGCTCTTATTTGCCCGATATTTAATGGTAAACACCCATTTACAGTCCACTGTCTTTTTATCCTTAGATATGTTTACAACATCCCAAGTACCATTCTTTGATCAGTGCACTCATTTCTTCATAAACTACAAAACTCCGTTTTGAGTCTTTGATACTTCTTGAATATTTTTGGGAACTCTCACTTCATCAACCACTACAGTGAATGCCCTAAAACTCAGAGAAAATTTTTAATATGTCACAAAGTTAGATAAAGGATGTTTAATACAAGATCTTACCGCTTTTCTATATCAATAGGTAGATCAAGATTATTTTCTCCATCTTTAAAACGTTTCTTCTTGTTCAGACATTTGGCAATCTTGAGGAACAAGTTTGGGTTTCCTAGAGTAAACAATAATTGATTTGTCACCTCTTACAATAGAGATCAGTTGTGGTTTAGATATAATAGCAAGAGGTTGTGGTGGTTCATATATGGCTAATGGTATTTCTGATGTGGCCTCTTTCTTAGGTGTGAACTCCTGATCAGTAGTTATTGGTTAACTTGTATATTATAATATAGATAAAGGGATAGGTAATGATATTGAGAAATCCCAATATTGCTCTTCATTAGTTGTCTCCCCTTGACGCGGAGCATGGGAGTAAAGACATTGGGTTGTGAAGAAAGAGACATCCATAGTCACATAAAACTTTTGGTTCTATGGTGAATAACATTTATATCCTTCCTGAGTTGGTAAATACCCCGACAAACTCACACTTGATGACTTTGGGTTGTAACTTATGTTTATGAGGGTCATGGTTGTAAACATAGGCAAGACTCGGCTATGAGGATAATGAGATGACAAGACATTCAATGGAGTAGTAAATTGTAGAATTTTGGATGAGAGACTGTTTATTCGATATGTTGCAGTAAAGACAACTTCACCCTAGTAAGGATGAGGAATAGAACTCATACATTATAGAACGAGCTACTTGTAAAAGATGCTTATTTTTTCTTTCGGCAACCCCATTTTGTTAGGGAGAGTAAGCACATGTACTATAATGAAGGCTACTATAATTGATTAGAGCATATGAGAAGAAAATTACACTTTTTCTTATTTTCATTCACAATGAACAGTGGTATATATACAGTAATAGGAAACTAACTATAGTAACTAAATATTTGTTAGCCTATAATCTTGTTATGGACATAAGGAAAGCCAATCTACAGCTAATATACATCAGTAACACTCCCTCTCAAGCTGGAGCATAGATATTAATCATGCCCAACTTGTTACAAAGATATTTAACTCGAGTCTCATTTAGTGCCTTTGAAAATATATCACCTAGTTGCTCTCTTGTCTTTATATATCCGATAGAAATTAAATTCTCTTGAATTTTTTCACGAATAAAGTGGTAGTCAATCTCAATATGTTTGGTCCGTTCATGATATACTGGATTTGAGGCAATATGGAGAGCAACTTGATTATCACACTACAATTTTGTTGGTGACAAAGGCTTCAAACCAACCTTAGCTAACAAATGATGTATCTACAAGATTTCACATGTAGACTGTGCCATTGCCCTGTACTTGGATTCTGCACTAGATCTGGATACATCATTTTGCTTATTTTTTCACAATACCAGATTTCCTCCAACAAAAACACAATAACATGTAGTGGACCTTCTATCACTTTTGGAACTAGTCCAATCCGCATCTGCAAAGCACTCAATGCGAGTGTGCCCATGATTGCTATATAATATACCAAGTCCAGAAGCTCCTTTCAAGTAACACAAGATCTGTTCCAAAGCTGCCCAATGCTTGACTGTAAGAGCAATCATGAATTGGCTAACAACGCTAATTGCATAGACAATATTTGGATGAGTTACAATGAGGTAGTTTAATTTTCCAACTAATCTCTTATATCTCTCTGGATCATCAAAAGGATCACCATTATCTTTTATAAGATGCACATTAGGGTTCATTTGAGTACTGTATGGCTTAGCTCCCATCTTTTCAGTTTCTATGACCAGGTCAAGAACATACTTTTGCTGAGATAGAAAAATTCTCTTTTTACTTCTTGTCACTTCTACTTCCAAGAAGTATTTCAGTTGGCCTAAGTTTTTTGTATGAAATTTGGTGTGTAAGAATGACTTGAGAGAGGAAATTCTTACACCATCATCTTTTGTAATAACGATATCATTAACGTATATAACAAAAAGAATGATGGCAGCTACTGATTGTCTATAGAAAATTGAATGATCACACTTGCTTTTGTTCAACCCAAACTGCTTAACTACCTCGCCAAACTTGCCAAATCAAGCATGGGGACTTTGTTTCAAACTATACAGAGATTTCTTCAAATGATAGACCTTTTCATACTCCGCTGAGCAACAAACTTAGGTGGTCGCTTTATATATACTTCCTCCTGGAGATCACCATGAAGAAATGTTTTCTTGATATCTAACTGGTGTAAAGGCCAATTTCGAGAAGTAGCTAGTGAAATAAATAGATGAACAAAAGTTAATTTAGCCACAGGAGAGACAGTATCAGAATAATCCACCCTATAAGTCTAGGCATATCTTTTAGTTACCAGTTTGGCTTTGAGTCTAACCACAGATCCATCTGAATTAACTTTAACTGCGAATACCCATTTGCATCCCACAGCCTTCCTACTTGTAGGTAAATCCATCAAATCCCAAGTATGATTTTCATATAACGCAGTTATCTCTTGAAGCATTACAACATGCCAACCAGGATGAGATAAAGCCTTTTTAACTGTCTTAAGTATGAAGATAGAATCTGAAGAAGCAATTAAGGAGCTAGACAAAGGAGATAAGTGATCATACAAAAAAAAATTAGCAATGGGATATTTAGGAAGGATGCATTGACGTTTACCTTTGCATAGACTAATAAGTAAATCAAAAGCATTTGGAAGAGGATTGGATGACGAAGAAGTCGGCGTAGGACATGAATCAGTGGTCTCCTTTCTCCTGGAGTAGACTTAAACTATTGGAGGTTTATGTGCAGCCGAAATTAAAGGAACCTCATCCAACTACTCAACAGGAGACACATCATTATCCAGTTGCTTAGTAAAGGAACTTGGAGACACACCATTATCTGGTTTCTTAACGGAAGGACTTGGAGGTGTGAAGTTATAGATAAGCCATTCATCTTCCTCCCTCTGACTGGTAGGATTGGATGGCGAAGAGAAGAATGGTGTGTTTTCCAGAAAGGCCACATTCGTCAATATTAGGTATTTGTTGAGATCTAAAGAATAGCGTCAATAACCTTTTTGAAGATGAGAATATCCCAAAAAGACATACTTTAAGGCTTTTGGATCCAACTTGATAACATAAAGTCGTACATCCCAGACATAGCAAGTGTTACCAAACACTCGTGGCTCTACTTGAAACAATGACTTGTTTGGAAACAAAATATTATAGAAAATATCACCATCCAATATTGTTGAAGACATGCGATTAATTACAAAACAAGTCGTGGAGACTGCATCAGCCCAGAACTCTTTAGGGACTTTCATTTGGAACAAAGCTCGAGCAGTCTCAAGTAAATATCTGTTCTTCCATTCAGCAATTCCATTTTAAGAGGGGGTATCAACACACGAAGACTGGTGAAGAATACCATGTTAAGTCATGTATACCTAAAATGATTCTGATATGTATTCTTTAGCATTATCACTTCTTAATGTGTGCACAGAAACATTAAATTGAGTTTGAATTTCAGCACAAAAGGTAGAAAAATGAAAAAATACTTCAATACGATTTTTCATAAAATAAATCTAAGTCATTCGAAAAAAATCATCCACAAAAATAATAAAATATCTGAAACTAGTTTTAGAAATCACAGGACACGGTCCCCAAACATTTGAATGAACTAATTCGAAAGCAAACTCAACTCGTTTATTAATTCTAAGACATAATGAACTACGATGATATTTAGCAAAATGACAAGATTCACACTCCAATGAAAGTACATCATGAAACTGGGAGCATAGCTTCTTCAAAACAAGCAGAGAAGGATATCTCAACTGACAATGTGCTTCAAAAATAGATATGACACTAGAACAACCAACTAATCGAGGCACTCATGCATCAAGTGTGTAAAGACCATTAGATACATGTCCTTCACCAATAATTTGCTTTGTCAAAAGATCTTAAAACAGACAGTGATCAGGAAAAAAATAAGATACAACAATTGAGGTCTTTAGTGAGCTTATTGATAGAAATCAAATTAAAGGTAAGATTGGGTAAACTTAATACAGACGACAAAGTAATAGAGGAAGTTGGTTTAACAGTTCTAGACCCCACAATGTTATAGTTTGACCCATCGGCTATGGTTATAGGAGAAGATGCTTTGTGCGATTGAAAACTAGTGAAGGTATTAGGATTACCTGTTATGTGATCTGTGATACTAGAATCAATGACCCATTTGTTGGAAGACGAGATGAGACATGTTTTATCTGATTTTGCAAGTGCAGTGACTGGATTAGACTCTTTTAATAAATCTTGATATTGAGAGAACTTTGCATATTCATCAGCTGAGATTGTGATAGTTTTCTCAACAGATGAGCTAGGAGCAGTAGTTGCAACATTAGCAGCCTGTATCATTTGATCACGATTCGGCAATTTCTTACAGTATCGCTTAGTATGACTAGATTCGCAATAGTAGCAGACAATGTTGTTGGAATCATTATTTCGACTGTCTTTGCTTACACCCCAATTATTACCTTTCTTCCTATCATCATTCCCCTCTCCTCCTTTGGCAATAAGAATACTAGTCTATTGATTTGAAAGAGCATTCTCCGTCCGTAACATCCTACTGAAAACTTCTTGGAGGGAAGTGATTTCTGTACTTGAAAGAATTTGAGATTTGGCACATTCAAATTCAGAAAGAAGGCCAGCCAAAAAACTCATTATTGACATCTATTCCCTTTAAACTGCTTGTACTTTGATGTTAGTGCTGAATGGCAAAAGTATATTTAACTCCTCATATGCCTTCTTGAAGTCTATAAAATAAGCGGTGAGTGACTTAGAGTCTTTCTCAGCATGATAGAAAGCTTTACACACCTAATAGATACAAGAAACATTTCCCTTAGCACAATATAAGAACTCCAAATAATCCATTAATTTTTTAACGAATTTATAATGATTAATTAAACCAATCACCTCATTATCAATTGAATTCCTAATTTGCAAAAATAAATGCGCATCAGCCCTTAACCAAACTTGTCTACTTTCATCAGTAGGTGGGTTTTGAATTAAGTGATCATATATATCAACACTCTATAGATAGATCTTAATAGTTTTGCTCCATTTCAAATAATTAATGCCATTCAATTTGTGTTCAATGATTTTAGACATTGCAGGAACTATTTCATTCACATAAGCTTTACTGTCACCCATTTTAAGTTATTGAATAGCCCACAAACAGGATTGAAGGTAAATGCCACTTCAAAAAACCAATGAACTACTAGAAACAGGAACAACACTAAGAATAAAGACAGAAATACAATCTGGTTACCGGAAACAGAACCTGTTGGAAGAAGAGTTATCTCAAACGAACCCGGATGACCAGAATAGCACCCAAAACAGGCTACAAATGGAAAGGCGAGATCAGAGCAACAAATCGGGTCGTCAACCACCTAGCCATGCATTAACGCTTTTGAAACAGTTCTTCAAAGAAGGTGGTGTGTGTGGCCCACACATCGTACACCCAGTCGTCGGAGATGTTCGGTCCGATTGGAAAAGCGATTCCGACTCCTTCTATGGTGGCGGTGAGACAAAATGGTTATTATTAAAGGTGACCCACCAAGACTACACCCCTTTCCACGAACAAGAACTCAGAAAAAAAAAAGGAAAGATGAGCCAAACTAGGCTCTAATATACACAATAAACAGTGGTATATACACAGTATTAGGAAACTAACTATAGTAACTAAATATTTGTTAGCTTATAATCTTGCAATGGACATAAGGAAAGTTAATCTACAACTAATATACATCTATAACAGCTACTATGAGAGTTGAGGTACTAGGTAAAAGCATGTGAAAAATACTCGCTACCATTATCAATACATTAAGAACAAACTTATGGAATCTTTAAAAAATGGAGCAAATCGTAGACTTATCTTTCATTAGATATACCCAACACACCTTGGTGTTGTCATCAATGAATGTTATAAACCACTTGGTGCTTGTTAAACTTGTTTAGTGGTTTTATAAGGTTGAGTGAATCTGCTATGTGATAATACATGACTTACAAGAAAAAAGAACAGTTCTCTTTATTAATAAGAAGTTCGAGGTAAAATGACTTTGAGTAACCAAGGCTAGGGTGTCCTAACTGATTATGCCATAATACCATATTATTATTAGAAACAACTAAAAAGGAAGTTGTATCGAGTAACTTAATGGGCTAGGGGTTGTTATATCTTGGTTTATAGTAGAGTCCATCCCATTCCTCAGCATTGTCAATTGTTTTCTTTGAAAACCGGTCCTGAAAAGCACAATAAGATGGAAAAAATGTTACTACACAATCTATATCTTTAGTTAACTTGCTTGCAAACAACAAATTACATTGTAATTTTAGAGCATGTAACACAAAATGAAATGTAAGTATAGATAGGAAAAGATTCCCTTTTCCAACAATTGGAGACATTTGTTCATCTACTATTGAAATTTTCAAGTTGTTATTGCTTACTGTGTTGTTATCCAGCTCATTCATAGACCCAGTCGTATGATCCGGTGCTCCAATATCAATTATCCAACAATTTTCAATAAGGTTTTGGAAGAGGAAAGATACTTCAAGATTACCTATCTAGGCCATAAATGTAATAGTAGTCTAAGGCACTGAGCTATCTTCTCCAGCTTCAATTATCTATGTTTGATTCCGAATCTGCTACAGTAATCCTATTCGATCAAAAGACATTCATGGAGGTGCCTACATTGTTCATGGGACATGTCTTAGTTTTAGGAGTTGAGTTTGTGGTATAAGCAGACCTATGTTGTTCTTTCTTATTTTTGGACTTTTAGTTTGGTATCATGAATTTGCCAACATATAGCTTTTGTATGATAAGGTCTGTTACAATTCACACCACTATTTGTCATGGGCAACATTATCCTTGTGAGAGATATTATCATGTTTAACTCCAACAAAATAAGAATTATTAGTGGTTAGGGGATCAATAGACGAGTGAAGCATGACATATTTATGATTCTCTTCTCTTCTTACTTTAGCAAATGCATCCCAAATGGACAAGAGTGGTATTGTCCCAAGAATACGACCTCTAACTTCATCCAGTTTGGCGTTAAGGCTATGAAGGAAATCAAAATTTTTTTCATTTTCTAGCATTTTCTTATATTTTAGGCTATAAGTGAGGTCTTCTAATCAATTTCGTAAAATAGGTCCATCTCTTGCCATAACTTAGTCAATATATTAAAGTAATCGATAATACTGTACTCTATTTACCAAAAAAAAAAAAAACTTATACTCCTCTGTCTAGTCATATAGAGTTTATATCGTATCTTAAAGTATTGAAATGTATTTTTTAAATTAGAATAATTTTTTTGTACTGCTTTCCAAATTTCTTGAGTAGTGTTATAAAACAGAAAAGTTCACTTGATTTTTGGCTCCATTTTATTTTTGGGCCACGATATCGCCGTTGAATTCTCTGCTTCTCAAATAGCATACCTCTCATCTAAGGTTGCCGATTTAACAATATCTCCAATTAAATAGTTCATTTTTCTTTCCCCTCTTATAACTAAAATCACAGATTGAAACCATTCCTGAAAGTTAGATCCATTGAATTTGTGTTGAGTAATCTGTAAGATGTGATTCTCCTGAGTGGAAAGGCTTGTGCCTCTACGCATGGGGGTTGAATTCATGGTGGATGATTTTGCTTCTTTATCCATACTAGTCAAAAGAAATCACAAAACACAACCAAACACTAAGTAAATGAAAAATAGTAGTCACACAGGAGGATTTGATCAAACAAATAACTGTCCAACTCATTACTTCGTCGTTTCATTAGTCTGTCGCACACCTTCTCACACCAAATAGATGAAACAACACAACAACCTTGTTGAACTCACTATTTTGTCATAAAATTTCTCTAAACAACACACCTAGGATTACCAAAAGTAAGAAAGTGACATAAACTAAATACCTAGATAAGTATGCTCATGCAATTGACTAAGGCTGTAGAGGCGTCCAGTAAGCAAATCAGTGACTTTTGATTATAGCAGACTGAATTTTGTGATTCTCCAGTGAGCTTCCAACAATATCTGGAATGGGCTTCGACGAATTTAGGCTAATAAGAGGATTTCCGACCAAACCCCAAAGATTCGGTAAGTTTGGAGTTTTTCAGTATTGTTCTAGCGACTCTGGTGACTCACTGACTTTCAGGTGAAGTTTTCCGAAAAGGATTTTGATCAGTTTTCTTCAGAAAAGGCTGGTTGGTCAATTTTCAACAGGTTCTACAAAGAAGCATTTGGTTTAAGTTTTGATAAGGTTTTGGCAGCTCTTCTGTCTTTTTGCCAAAATTTTTGGGTAAGATTTCTTGATCGGTTTTCTTCAAAGAAGACCGGTCGGTCAATTTCTGACACATTTTGGAGGGAATCAGTTGGTTTTGGTTGTCCCTAGTGAAAATCTGGTGAACCTTTTTAGAAACACGATCTCTCTCCATTTGGCTTCTAGTAGTTCAGGTTTGGGTTTCTGCCAGACTTCTCTGAGATTTGTAATTTTCAATTGTTTTGAAACCCAACAGTACCTAACATCTTTTTCCAGTGAAAATCTAGTGAACACCTCTAGTAGACTCGATAAACTCCGAACCTACGCTCTAATACCATGAACACAGTTCTTTGAAAGAAATCTGTATTACTATTCATTATATACAAGTGGGTAAATATATAACATTCTATGCTCATAAAATAGGAATATTGATCTAACAAGGAAACGTAATATTATACATTAATATACTTTACATATTTGTAGTTATGGACATCAGTTATTAAATTTCTCCCTAACAATGATCATAGATTTTTTGTTTGTGTCCACTATTTTGATTGCTCTGCAAATTTTATATGATCACACACTAGATGTCCCAAAAGAATCTAAAAACCGAGAAAGAAGATCAAGTTTATATGAACTGCTGAAATAATCCTCCCTTCTCAAAAAGAATGCAGAATACAATACAGAATATGCTGAAAAGTATGTGCTTTTCATTAACCAAAATTATCAATAGCAATTACACCTCCAGTTCCGCCAGAAAATTCAGTGCAAATTTTCAGAGATAGAGAATAGAAACAACCAGAAAAGTATATCCTAACAACTCAAGCATCTGACAAATTCGAGAGTGTTGGATTCTCCCCTCAAGGCTAGAATTGGAGTGCCAAGTCTCTCCTATGGAAAGCAATATTCAAGGAAAACAGTCCTCCCTCTTCTCTCCCTTCAATTCCCCTTTTATTCTCTATAATTCTGAAGGCTGCTGCTACCACACGTTTCTCTCCCTTTCCAATTGATCCCTAATTGTTTTTGTGCCACTACCTCAATATTTATTTTACTTTAACCACCTGGGGGCTTAACACAGTCAAAGCCGAAAGGGAAGCAAAATGGAAAATTCTATTCCATAGTTTATTGTGTTCACTTCTGTTTTCTCTCCTAAAACAGAATCACCATATCTCCTAAGAGTTTATGAACCTCTTTCCTCTTCAAATCAAAGGTAACATTCCCCATAAGAAGTGAATCACAAGAACCAATGATGGCACCTGATATCTTAGATTTTATACAAACTCTTGCCCATAAATTTAAGTATATAATACAATGATCCAAAAGATGAGTAGAAGACCCTTTGCCTCTTTAACATGTCACACACCAAGAATGTGTGTGACTCCTCATAGGATGCTTTCTTCACTCTTTTGGCTTCAGTTGAATTTAATTTGAGTTTGCTCAAACACTGCCTTTATAGTTGTAGCATTCTAGAGGTTAAAAGACGATGAGCAAGGAAGGGCTTATAATTGGTTTTTAATTTAACTGTTTCGTTATCTTGAGATGTATAATTACATGCATGTTGCATGCTAGGATTTTTACTAAGGTTCTCACACCGTTTAAGTTGTGGAATTATATTGTTTCTTAGGTCATTGATGGATTGTATGGTTATTGAAGGAAAGAAAGAAATACACTAATAATCGGTTATCCACTTAAGTGGCCAAATCATTCCCTCAGGGTACAACTATACAAATAAGTATTCATATCTGTAACAAATTAAAGAAGTCAAATGCAAACCTCTTAAATTCCTCCAATTCAAGATGGTCTTTCCACAAATGCTATCTTTATTTTATTGCCAGTATACCAACCTAAACCTTGAAATTCTAGGCCTAGCAGAAACTTCTCTGTTGTTAAACTTAATACTCAGCTGACAGTTTTATGCTATTAATCACTTAAAGAGCTGATTATAATTTGATGTAGCTTTTTAATAAGTGTTAATAAAATTGGTCTGATTTTTGTAGTACACATTTTCAGAATTTCTTCAGATTATCGCCAGGGTTTTGCTTTGCTGATGGGCTTGCTTCACTGGCTCTTCTACGACAAGGGATGAAAGTAAAATCTGGCAATGGAGTTTTTGATTGGAATGTTACTGGTGCCTCTATTTTTTACCTTGGTTGTGAGGTGATATCAAGCTATCTACATGAAACTATTCTTCTTTATGTTTGATGATGATATTATTATCTTGCCATAATAGGTTTTAGAGGTAACAACAATGTCCATACTTGATAGGAGAGTATGCAATAGGGGTGGCTTCGAGTTGATTCAAGCTTAAGCTCAACTTGGCAAAAGGGAGTCAAGCTCGAGCCTAGACTCGAGGAGATTTCCAAAGCATCCCACATTGGATAGAGACCTTTAACAACTTACTTCACCTACAGTAGATAAACTCAAATCTAATTATAAAAATATCATATTAGGAAGAGAAATTTCAACACCTCACCGCATCCATTTTAAATGAGCTTCCTCTTTTCTTTTCACAACACAATTTAACTTCCTTTCAATATTTTTTTATTAAAAAAAATAACTACAAAAAATAATTTTTTTATAAATAATTTTTTTTCGAATTGAGCTCAAGCTAAACCTCCCATGGCTCAAGCTTGATACTTTCTTATACCAATGGCTGCTTGTTTGGAGTTTGATCAAGTTGAGCTGATTGTTGAACTCAAGTCAGCTTGATTCGAATCTAGGCTTAGAATGCAAACCGAATTTTAGTCCACATTTGGGTCATGATGTTGGAGGGCATCATAAAGATCAATTCATTTATGCTAGTTGTAGACAAAAGACTTGGCATTTTTTTTCCAATTTATATTTTCTAAAAAATTTTATTGTCCTATTTTAGGATGCTATTTTTTAGGAATGTGCTTTCCTATGTGTTCCTTAAGCAAAGAAAGACCAACATAATCAATGATCTAATTCATAACTTTCAACTCTGCCAGAGTGTTGGTTTCTTAATTATAACGTTTGGACTTGAAGTTTTGCCTTCTCACAAGTGGACTCTTGGGAGAATTAAAGAGTGGTGGAAACCTACAAAAAATCCTCCTAGTTATTTAGAGCCGCTACTAACATCTTCCACAGAAACTGTTGCTGTTGACTTTGATGAAGATATAGATGTGAAGACAGAAAGAAACAGAGTACTTGCTGGTTCTGTTGATAATGCTGTGATCTACTTGCGTAATCTTCGTAAGGTAATTTTTAATGTTTTCTATCCTCAAGTTAATCTTTGGAATTGTTTAACTGCATCAATTTATCATTATCTAATAGTGATTTCCACCCATTTCAGGTTTATCCTGGAGGAAACCATTATGATCCAAAAGTAGCTGTTCATTCATTGACTTTCTCAGTTCAAGCAGGAGAGTGTTTTGGTTTCTTAGGAACAAATGGAGCTGGGAAGACTACTACTCTTTCAATGCTATCTGGTATGTAACAAGTCTTTGCCAAAGTACAGTATTGTGTATTTGCATTAGTCTTAATATAAAGAATATCATTTACTCCAAGGATAGTTTTTAAGTTGATTGTTTAATTTGTTGGACGATTTTGCTTCATGAGGAACAATTATGTAGTATGATAGATCATAATGAGTGTTAACATAGATATTGGATAGTCATGTCACTAATCCAATATAAATATTTCTTACTTTTAGAATTGGAATGTGTGCTTTTCCATGCTTCTGCATGTTGTAATTATGTGTGCCTGTTTTTTTATTATGAATAAAGTTTGTGAAAGATACGCTACTTATATTTTTTTTTTTGTATTGTATATATATATGAGCAGGAGAAGAATACCCAACAGATGGAACTGTATTTATTTTTGGCAAAGATATACGTTCAAACCCCAAAGCTGCCCGACAGCTTGTATAGTCTGATTCAATTATTTATCATTTTGTAATTGGATGTATACATCTGTTGAAAATAAAAAGTTTGATCTATTTAACTTTCATTTTTCATTCAATCATTGACAGGTTGGATATTGCCCCCAATTTGATGCTCTACTAGAGTATCTGACTGTCAAAGAGCATCTTGAGCTTTACGCAAGGATAAAAGGAGTGGCAGATTACACGATAGAGGATGTATGTTTATCAAATTAGAAATACCATCATTCTTATTCCCTGCTTTGTGGTTTGCTCATAACTTCTGTAGTTTAACAGTGGCAACATTGACATTGATATGAGAGGGTTTGGATGGGTATCAATGGTCCCATTTGAGCTTTTATTCTTTCTTTACTTTTCATTTGGAGATGAATTCACAAGTTAGATACAGCTTACTCATAGTTCCACCATTAGATAAATGTCAACTGATTTTGTAAAAAGCAACTTGAAACTTCCCGGCCGCAATATTATATAATTTAGAAGTTGTGCAGCAGAAATTTCTTTTTTCCTTCTCTTTTCATTTAGGAGTTGAATTTATGAGTTAGGTAGAATTGACTCACAGTCCCAAAGTTACATAAATGTGATGGGTTTTGTAAAAATATCTTAAATGTTGCATGGCTGCAATTTCCTACTATATTTATGGAAGTTTCCTATAAAGCCTAGGTGGGTAGATCAAATGGTGTGACCCTCTGTATTCAACCAAGAATTTATAGGTTCAATTCCCTTAACTAAAGATTAAAGTTACTAAAGTCTTGCTAAATTTCTAATATGGTGCACACATCAAGAGAATTATGGGTTACAAAAAAGTTTTAAGTGGAAATGTTTACACAGTGAGCATCACATTATGGAGCAGTGACACCTCTAATGTTGTTGGCAGGTTGTTAAGGAAAAGATTGTGGAGTTTGACTTGTTAAAGCATGCTAACAAACCATCATTTACACTAAGTGGCGGCAACAAGCGCAAATTATCTGTTGCAATTGCAATGATTGGGGATCCTCCAATAGTCTTTCTTGATGAGCCATCGACAGGTATATATATACTTCTCATGTTTACTCCTCGCTAAAGGATTAACAGTAATTGCTACTCTGATAAACGCATTCTTTTGCCAACAAGTTTGTTTCTATATTACATTAGCTTGTTGCTGATTAATATAATTATTTCAGGCATGGATCCTATTGCTAAACGATTTATGTGGGAAGTAATATCCCGTTTATCAACAAGACAAGGGAAAACAGCTGTGATTCTTACTACCCACAGTATGAACGAAGCTCAAGCTTTGTGCACTCGAATTGGGATAATGGTACGAAATTACAGTTTACATGTCAAGCTTTTGTGATTTGAGATCCTTCTTAGTGACCTTTGACAGGACCATTTAACTGTACTCTTAGGTTGGAGGCCACTTAAGGTGCATTGGAAGTCCGCAACATTTGAAGACAAGATTTGGAAATTATCTTGAATTAGAGGTTTTTCATGATATATATCAACTTTGTTTTGATGAGTCTAAATCTGATAATTACTAAAATTTAGATTTTTCCGGTGCATAATACAAGATTTAGAGTTCAGCCAAATACATAATTCTGTGTACCGTCTCAGGTTAAACCTACTGAAGTCAGTTCTATGGACTTGGAAAATTTTTGCCGAACTATTCGACAAAAGCTCTTTGACATTGCTTCTCATACAAGGAGCTTATTGGATGACCTTGAAGTTTGTATGGGTGGTCCTGATTCTATTACATCAGAAAATGCATCGGTGGCAGAGATTAGCTTGTCAGAAGAAATGATAGTTACAATTGGACGTTGGCTTGGTAATGAAGAAAGAACGAAGACTCTTATATCTTCAACATCTGTCCCTGGTGTGGCGTTTGGTGAACAGTTAACAGAGCAGTTGATTCGACATGGTATGAATGATCCTTCACATTTTGATATGTGACTTAAATTACTTATGGTATTTTCCTTTCTGCTTGCAGATTGTGAGTAGATACATCTTCCAAGTTTTTGATTTTTCAAATTTTTTCTCACAAACTCTCTCTCATGATTGCTTAATTTTTAAAATTTTTTCCTCACAAATTCTCTCACATGATTGCTCCTGTTACTTGTGATATTTATGGTTGCTCTTGTTGATCATATGGCAATCACCTTCATGGCAGCAGTTTTATTGGTCTGTTGCATTACACAAGTTACATAACATTATGTTATTTCTTTCTCTGTGAATATCAATGTATAAACACCGAAGTCTGTCTAGTCATGTCAAGTTTCTTGTACTTCATGTAACAGAGTTTTGTTAATATAAATTTACAAGTTCTTCTTTGACACCTCTTTGCTGTATGTCTCATTGTTGTTTGCATAAACATGCTGATACTATCAGAGTTAATGAGATCAAGTCAACTTACACTGGCTGTTTTCCTGAATTACTTTTCTGTTATTCAATCATAATTTTTTTGTTAATCATTTTGGAAGATCATTTATTGTTGCTTATTTTCTCTTCCTCACAATTAGCTGTTTGAATTTGCGTAGGTGGTATACCTTTGCCAATATTTTCCGAGTGGTGGTTAGAGAAAGAAAAATTTTCGGTGATTGATTCTTTTATCCTGTCTTCATTTCCTGGCTGTACATTCCACGGATGCAATGGTTTGAGTGTCAAATATCAGGTAAAGTTGGTGGTTTATTAATTTTCCATCGACTTGTCATATGTTATATCACATGTAGGAAATCTATTACTCCCTAATAGAAGTCCATGTTGCTCTTTTCAATGTTCTAGAAGATAAAAAGTTTCAAATAATGTGACAAGCTAAACGTGCATAAATAATTGACCAAGCCCTGATGGTCTTTGCAAATTATTAGATGTAGCCTTTAGTTCTAGCATAACTTGTTTGTGTGATATGGTGCATAGCTGCTTTCTTGTCTTGTAATGGTAATTGATCCAGAATTTTACTGCAGTTGCCATATGGAGAAAGCCTCTCGCTTGCTGATGTTTTTGGACACCTAGAACAGAACAGGTGAGACAGTTTCAATTCTTTGTTTTGTTTTCCTTGAAATTGGGCTCATCAAGCTTACAGGTTTTTTGGAAATTCTTTGTCAGAAGTCGACTGGGAATAGCAGAGTACAGTATCAGTCAATCAACGCTGGAAACCATATTTAATCATTTTGCAGCAAATTCATGACATATAACCACGTTTTTAGGTTCAATTCTCTGACCCCTTTTATTTCCTGGGAGGGTTCAAAGAGCATATGCTTCTCCGTAGGCTAGGACAGAAAAATGGTTTATAGGCCATTTGTAAATATGAGAAATGAGCGATCTTTAAATTTAAAATCTTGGCTTATTAATTAAATTGTAAATTCTAACTACATGTAATATGCTTTATATAGAAGAGTAACTGGTGCTGTCATCACTACAGATGCAATTGTCTTACTCATTTGGTAAATAAATCAGATAGGTTGATTTGGTGCAGGTGACCTTGCATGAGGACATAATCTTTTTAGGTAACAGAAAGGCGATGGATGTATCTTTCTCGGGATTGTTGTCTGGTATGTGCCCGCATTACTATTAGGAATCTAACAATAATCTAATTATTTTGCTTTGGGGATATGAGCCCGTGTACTATAAATCTTGCCTACCTACTTTATAGAAGCTACTTCTCTTAGGCAAAAGCCAGGCGGCAGGCATAGATATCTGGGGTACTTTCTCTTGCATAAATTCATAACATCCTCCTAGTGAGAATTCCTTTATTTTGGGCTAGGAACAAATTGTTCCGACTAATTGAAGAACCTCAAGTTGATATGGGAAATCCAGAATCATGAATTGTCCTTGTATAGCAAGGAAAGGTCGTGCAATATAGGCATATGGTCTTCCGTGGAGGGTATCTTAAACTTCGGAATATTTCTATTGCATGATTTGAGGAATTTCATAATTAATATGGATGTTATGATCAACCCATTACCACCGTTTAGATAGTACCTGTACGCCACCATATAAAAAGTTTACTATTGAATCAGTTTAGGAGCTAATTTCCATTTGAACAGGTTTCTTTCTGGACTGTTTTATTCTTATTTTGCATATGTTATGTTGTGTAAATCCGTCAAGTTATGAACGAAAAAATATTATCAATGGTGATGCTGATTAGAGCAGACTTAAGACGTGGAATTCTTGTGAGAGCACTGATAAAAACTGGTGAAAAACAGTGGATTAAAAAAAGGCACATGCAAATTATATATACATGCAACCAAGATTTATAGAAGGAATGGTACAAAATTGGCAACTTTTTAAAGCTTGAAATAGATAGAAATATTAACTTCACGAAGCTAGAATACTTGAGGAAGCTGGAGATGAGCCTTCCACTTGCTAGACCTCAAGATGAAACATCATTAAGTGCAAAATGGAGCAAAGTCGAGAGTATGAGAGAGGAGAGAGACTTTATCTCATTATGCATATCTTTTTTGTTTAATTAAGGTCGAATGACATATTATTATCCAAAGTTTTATTTAATAATAAGTTGTCACGTACAAAAGTTTTAAAAGCTTTTATTGTGAAAAAATCAAAATATCTTTTATAAAATTTAATAATATTAATATTAAAATAAAATTTAATATAAATATTAAAAAATAAAATAAATAATATTAAAATAATTTAAAAAATTAATTAAAAAAGTAAATATTTAAAAAGCATTCGCCACTGTTGGCAATAATGACTGTTTTTAAATATTTATTTTTATTTTTAATTTTATTAATTTATTTTATATTTTAATATTTTTATGAAATTCATTTTTATTTTTAATTCAAAAGGAGAAAAATACCTTTTTAACGAGTGAGTATTTGACTTTTAAAATTTTTGCAGATGATAACTTATCATTAAGCGAAACCTTAGGTGGCACTATGTCGTTCGACCCTTAACCCTTAATTAAATTTATGAAAGGATCCTCATAATATGTCCAACATATTAATTAACCACTCAACTAGACATCCAAAGTGTTTTTTAGCACTCTAACTACTAAAATATTAAGTAAACAATATTATTAGATATTATTTTTGTCTCTACTACCTTTTTGGAAAGTATTAGCCAACTTAGGTAAATTTTCTCTCTCGGTTCACTTAAGCATTTAATTTATGGCGTGACATTTCTTAGTTCATCGCAACTTAATTGTGAACTTAATTTTGCATTCAAATCGAAATAAATCTAGAGACTCAATGACTATAGATATGATCTATAATCCCTAAGTCATGTTCATACTCTATTGAACCAATTTTTTTTATGGTACATACCGTACAATTAAAATTTCTAAGTTGTTGTATCCTAATTAAGTAAGAGTCCATAGTTTGATAAGAAATTATTATCTCAATCACTTATCAAATTGTTGATTATAATATTCAAAACATATCACCATGAACTCACTTTCGTGTGATTATTAATATACTTTAGCCAAAGATTTCTACTTTCGAAATCTATTCAGGAATTCAAAACCTAATTATTTTGAGCCAAGGGATACTAAAAAAACAATAATTTTGAGTCAATGTATTTCATCTTAATCATCATTCTTCTTTGTATATGAACAACAAATGACTAATCTGGTTTATCACAAATGACATGATTAGTTTCATGTTTACACATCTTATGCACCATATGCATTCGTATTAGATTAGACTGTAACATCTTAGGTCTAAGGATCATTTCATACACTAGTACAATTATACAATAAGTCATTTTAACTATTAATCAATGAACATATTGTATATTGTATATTGTCATGTTTGTAAGCCAGTTCCGTAACTGTCAATCCATGACAGTGCTCTAATAATATGACCATCATGATCACCCATACTGATGTCATGCCCATGACATTCAGTTGAGACATTCGACATGTTTATTATGTGAGATCATTGCCCGTTTGAGTTTATGTATGTAGGGGACTTTTCAATGATAGGATATTAAAAAATAGGATTGCATATCATCAAGACAGTTCATATATGTACTTTACATTTCAAAATCAAATAGAGGAAGTAGTTTATTCATATGAACAAAAGAACATTTTATTTTATTAATTATATTATACAAAATCAAATGTTCTAAAATCGACAATACAGTTGGTTTCTAAAGCATACATTAACAAAACTCTCACTGGCATTAAATTCAATCATTGTTATATCTCATACCCATCTTTTCAAAATGATGGTCCAATTACTTGTGTCATTGTCTTAGTCAGTACCATATTCTAAGGAAGGTGTCTTCAAAATTAATATCTCTCTAACTCTAATGAACTCTCTCAAAATGTAATATTTTTTATGAATATTTTCGAATTTTTTTTATATATTCTTAGTTTTTTTGCTTGTGTAATAGTATCGGTATTATCATAATATATGGTCATTAGATATACCATGTTTGGAACCATACTAAGTTTAGTCACGAACTTTCGCATCCATACAATCTCTTTGTTTGCTTCTGAAGTAGCAATATATTCAACTTTTGGGTAGAGTCAGTTGTGGTTGATTGTTTGGAACTTTTTTAACTTATTACTCCTCTATTACATATGAAGATAAAATCAAGTATTAATTTTCTATCATCCATATCTGATTGAAAGTCAAAATCTAAGTATCCATGAATGTTTTACTCTAACCACCCATAACATAAGATTAGATCCTTAATTATTCTCAAGTACTAAAGGATCATCTTGACGACCGTCAATGCTTCTTTCCTAGATTATTTACTTGTAACACTTACTACATAGGTTATATTAGGCCTTATACATAGCATTGCATATATTAAGCTACCTACAAAAGAAACATAGGGTACATTACCCATTTATTGTCACTCTTTATCGATCTTTGGACCTATATTTTAGAAAGATGAAGCCCATGAGTGAAAGGCAAATATTCTTTTTTAGAGTTTTCCATGTTTAACCTCTTTAACATCTTTTCTATGTAAAATCTTTAGGATAATCCTATTATTCCTTTATTTCTATCTTTGTAAATGCGACTTCTAATGATATAAGTTACCTCTTCTAGATGTTTTATTTTGAAGATTCTAGATAACCAAATTTCCACCTCAGTTATAATGCCAAAGTCATTACCTATTAAAAGTATGTCATTCACATATAGAATAACAAATATGATTGCATGTTTTTTAACACATTTATAAACTCAGGGTTAATCTAGATTCTTTATGAAACCAGATGATCTAATCATTTTATTAAATTGAAGATTTTAACTCCTAAAAGTTTTCTTTAATGCAATTTGCACATTTCTTGCCTTTCATTAGTGGATACAAAACCTATAAGTTGCTTCATGTAAATGTTTTCTTCAATATATCTATTAAGAAAAGCTATTTTGTCATCCATATGTAAATCTCATGATCATAGTATGTAGTAATGACTAGCATAATTTTGATGGATTTAATTATAACTATTTATAATCCAACCTTTGTTTTTGAGTATAACCTTTTGTAACCAACTTGGCTTTATAGGTCTCTACCTTTCCATCCTTATCAATCTTCCTCTTGAAGGCCTGTTTGCAACCTATGAGAAAATTCCCTTTAGCAGATCAATAAGGGACCATACTTGATTAGCATGCATTGAATCTATTTAAGATTTCATTACCTGTAGTCACTTGCTTGAATCAACATTCAATATTACTTCTTCACAAGTTCTTAGATCATCTATATCATCAACTTCTTCTAGTGAGTAAGATTAAAAAAATTGCTTGTGAAGAAATTTGTACCTATATAGAGGTTTCAATACCTTAGATATCCTTCGTACTACTATTAATAAGTTTGGTACTAAGGTTTACTGAGCAGATCATCCTGTTACAATAGTGTCGGTTTGAGACTATTCCTTGAGTTCAATATTTCTTCTCATTCTATTTTCCTCCAAGAACTTATACTTTAATAAGTGGGCAAATCTGTTGATGGAGATTCTCTAATCAATTGGGAACTAAAAGTAATATCCTAAGCAATTTTTAGGACATCCAATAAATCAACCCTTCTTGGATTTAACGTCTAACTTATTTGTTTTAACTAACTTAACATAAGCTAAAGAACCCCAAATTTTCAAATAATTGAGATTTGAAACATTTTTATAACATGTCTTATATGAGGTCTTCTCAATAGATTTAGTCGAAGCCCTATTTAAGATGTGCATAACGGTTTGGAGGGGTATATCCCACAATGATATTAATACATCCGTAAAACTTATCATTCATCATACCATATCTTATAGAGTACAATTGCTCTTTTTTGATACATCACTGAGTTGAGGTGCATATGGAAGAGTTAATTGGGAAATTATTAAATTATCTCCAAGAGTATTAAAATTTTGTACCTAAGTATTCTCTTTCTTGATTGGATAAAAAAATCTTGATACTCTTTTCAATTTGCTTCCCTATCTCATATTTGAATTCTTTGAACTTTTTAAAAGATTTTGATTTATGATTCATCAAATACAAATACCCATACTATTAATGATCATCAATAAATGTTATGAAGTACTAAAATCTTTCTCTATAATAACCCAAGGCTAGAATGATATTTTTAGACTAAAAATCAAGGATAAAAATGAGATTCTATAGTAAAAGATTTGAGTAGAGAGTGCCCAAGGGTAAAATAGTCATCTAGGGGCTTTGTGTAGCATGTGCATGTGTCAATTGAAAGGTAAATGCATGCATAAAGCGAGAAAGCATAAAAATATGAAATTTCCTTGAGTACGACCATGTATCCTTAGTACACATGATCGTGCGTCCTTTTAGTTTTAGCGTAGCTATATAAAGCAATTTTTCTTGTTTTTTCATATTAACTTTACCCTGATCTTTATGCTTATCTAGAGACCATTAACTAGAGAGATAAGAGAGAACAACCAAGGCCTGAGACTTGAGCTAGAGATTGAGATTAAGGTAGAGTGATATAGATCATCCACAAGTTAGAGATAAGTGTTTTCTTACCTTTTTCCCATATTTTTTAAGTATGTGTTCCCTATTCTTTTGATGTGATGATAATAAATCTTATTTTTATAATCGAAAAGCATGAAAATATGATAAGATAATATGATAAGGTTGGTTTGCTTAGAAACATGTTTGATACATACATGCTTCGATATAAGGGTTTAAGGGTTTTGATGAATTTTATGATGAGATTTGATGCTATTGATGAAGATAGTATGTAAAAAAGTAACATGTTGATCATATATTGATTTTCGAATAAGTTTGGTTGTGGCTTGGTTGAGTTTGTGTATAGATTGGTAGTTTCAACCATTATTTTGCAAAAATATAGCATGATATATGACTGTGCACTTGATAAAGCACACAACCACGTAGTCATAATTCTGTAGCCTGACGATTGTGTATGCTAAGCGTGCATGACTAGATTGATGACTATATAAGGTAAGGTCATGGTTACATGTATGCAATAGTTTTGCAGGTTCTTACAATGCAGGGCCACTACTGTATGCAATGTATGACCGTGTATTATGCAAAAATGATAGAATTGGAATTTGAAATTTACACATGTATGCAAAACTTAATAAGAAGAAAATATAATGAGATTTAATGCATGATAAATATCACATGACATGACATGTCAAAGTAAAGTTTTAAAAGGAATCAAGTGATCCACATATATATATCTTTTAAGTATAAAGTAAAAGTTTCGAACATCATTTAAGGGTAAATACAAAAGGGTGCTTATGAGTTCATATGCTTGTTAGAAAGGGAGCTAGTATATGTTAGAGAGGATAAGGTCTTGAAATAAACTCATTAAGTTATGTATCAGTTTACATTGTGCTGATAATGTATCAGTTATAGTTAAACTCACATTATCAGGGTGTCGAATCTCTACATTCATCATTCTGATTAGCACAATAGTTTTCATATAAAGCCTGTATATGTGTTTTGTATAAAAGAGAGATTTTAAGACATGATTTATGATTAGATCTTCATATCACAATAGAGATTTTTAGAAAAAAAATTTATGAAAGAAGACCCAATGGCCAATACATGAGTTTTAACATATATCTTACCATGACATGCATAACATGATATGAACTAGAATAAAGATATCATGATAAGAAAAAAATAAGTAAAGCTTATAAGATAAAAAATGAAATAATCAAGATAATAAGACAAGAAATGAGATAAAATGTGATAAGACACTAAAGCTAAAAGGATAGGAACATGTTTGTTGCTAAAGATAAGATACGCTAAGTAACTTGTCACTTATTCCCCAAAATTTTTCTTTCCTTGCAAGTCAAATAATTTAGCTGTTGTAATGAGACACGACATGGATATGGATGGGACATAGTTTTGGGATCAGGTTTTCACCCGTACAAATGGCATGTAACAATTATTTTTGCTCATATGATATGTATATATTGTATGGTATACTTTACAAGAATAATAAATATATTGCAGTAATAATAATAATGATAATAATAATAATAATAATAATAATCATATGTGATATATTTTAAAATATTATAAATGTATTTTCTTTACAATTTAAAGCTTTCACACATATGTATATGTAAGTAATTATGTGTGTAACACTATTATCTATTAAATGACTAATTTATATGATTGATCTAAAATGGACATCCTTAAACCTCTTAAAAGTGATCAATTGGCATTCCAAAATTCATAACAGAGGTCACAATTAGACAAGTTTCAAACACAAGTAACTCTAATTCAAGTAAGTGTAACACCGAAGTTTTGCCACTAATTCATTCAACTTCCAACACATCAACATTCTACTAATACACCTCCCTTATTCGACTCAAGGAAAGATAGGAAAATGAGATTCAAATCCCATAAAACAAGTTTGTTAACTTACTTGGTAAGTTGCAAGAAGTGCACTCAAGCTTAAAGGATAAATCCACCCATTTGAGGTTGATCTAGGCTTAAAAAAATCTTGACTCAAGCTTAAAAGATATTTCCACCAATATAAATTCAAGACTCACTAACTTGAATCTCTACCACCAATTCTCTTTTGCGATAAGAATTTGATAAAAAAAATCAATTGAAACAAAGAACCAACAAGTTCTAAGTTCAAAAGATAAAACACAAAGCTTAAGGTTTTTTTGATTCAAAATTTAACTCTCCCTTTACAAAATGAGAAAGTGGCCTTTTATAAGCAAATTACAAACCATGGTTAAAGTAACATAAACCTAGTCTAATTTACAATTTTGTTAAGATATATGAAATGATAAAATAAAACAAAATAATTACAACTTATGGCTAAGGTTAAGAAAATGAAAGAAATTTGCAAGCCCTTACTTTACTTGATCCTGATAAAGGTCTCTTTGATTTTGAATTATAATTTGACTCGATCTTTAATTTGATTATTCAAATTCGATCTGAAAGGCTAGTGATATTTGAATTCTCGATGAAATGCCTTAGAAATTCAAAATTTATTTAAAAATGATGCCTTAGAGTAATTCTAGAGTAAAGACAAGAAAGAAAGGGTTGAAAACATGTATGCAAGACAAGATCCAAGTACGTAGGAATACAGGGCACTGACATGTGTGGAGAGAGGTAACAGATGCAGACACTGGGCAGGTTACGCGTTTACTTGCTTAAGGAACATACAAGAGCACACACATGGGTATGCACAAGTGCCTCCTCTCGTACACGCAGATGTACGTGTAGGGCAGAAAGGCATACTAGTGGCTCACACGGGTAAGTACATGAATGTGTGTTTTGGTTGCTTTAGTTCCCTGTTTTGTTTCAACTTGATTCTTATCCATATCGAATTTTGTTTTTTTGTTGGCTTTGTATGAGCCATTTGATGAATTAGAATGCCTTGGGTCACTATGCTAGATATTTGTGAGGCTTCAAATTCTTTCAAATGTGTGACTTGAACCTATGCTTATTCCTTTTGTGTGTATGAATTTCTTTGAAATTGGTGGTTTTGGTTTGAGCCATCCATCGTAAGTACAAGATTAACCTTCCACGATTATTTTTATTAGGAGGATAACTACTCAGATTCATATCAATGATTGTAAAAAAACATATATGATATATAATAGTGTTATCACATCCTTTGACAACTTACATCTGTATGTATTAATTCTAATTGTTCTTTGGATTGTTATCTTATACTTTTAAAAGGATAGTTAGTCATCTTACTTTGGAGACATGATTCATAAATTGGTAAGGGTTCTAAACCCATTGGTCTCAAAATTCCATTTTATCCCTACTAGATCAATTTACAATCCCTTATATGACCTAATTTATGATGCCATGGAACTTTGGGGTTTATTTCATTTCAAATTCTTTTACTTGTAATGGAATTGCTCATGTTATAATCATTCATTTCTAACACATTCAAATCATTTATACTTATAGCTCTACCAACTAAAACATTTTAAAAATATATTAAACATTCATTTCCATTAAAAAGTAAATGGTAACCATTTTTACACATGATCGAAACGAAAGTGATGTTCCTACGAACTAATGGAGAATACAATACTCTATATAAATGTAAAATATGCCCTAATGGGAGCTTTAATTAGCAAGTACCTATGGCTTTGGATATAATCCATGCACCATTTGACATCCTTAAAACTATCTTGTATCTGATAGTTTAGAACTACTCTAAAGCTCTTGTAAAGAAAAACACACATGAGATGTTGCAGTAGAATCTAATGTTCAAAAATGATTATTTGAATTAATGCTTAATTAAAATTCTATAACATGACATATACCTACCTTTACTTTTTTCAAACTGTTTAGGTGTTTTGAATAGTTCCTTTTTCAATGACCAATGTTGAGTGTTTTATGAATTAAAATTTTACTCTATGCTATTTGAACTATCACTAAAGGATGACACTTACTAATCGATTAATTAAAACAATTAACCAAATTGACTAAATAAAAGTAATCAAAATCAACAACTATGAAAGATTAATGCAAGAGCTAAGACAGTAGGGTTGAGGGTTCTTCTACTTGTTCATTTAATTATTGATGTTTAGTAATTCATTTGAGATTTCTTTATTGATGATCGAATTCATTATTATATTAATAAAAACTCTCACTTAATATTAACTTATTCATATCATCAACTACTTCCTTTTAGATCAATGGCTAAGAATGCATTAATGCTTAGGAATTCATTAAGATCACATAAGCTGTGTTACTATCTCTAGTTCATTTTTGCTAAGCCTATGGCAATTTTGATATATCAAGATTTATAATCATTTCTCAATCTAATACAACTCTAAGATCAATTGAATGGAGGCTAATCACTGAAAAACATTAAACATAATCATAATTACTCATTTATGAAAAACAAAATGCATACTTTATTATCAACAATCGAGTTTACAAGCAAACTACACCCTCACCCTAGTAATAAAAGTTTAGTTCATAGTCACAAGATGGAACACACAAAAACGCAAAGATATCATTCTATATCGTATTACATACATTAAGATTATAAAGTGAGTATTGCCTTTATATCTTGTGTGCTTTTTGATCTATTTTGAATCTTGCCCTTGAATCCTTAAAACTTTAGCTCAAATTGATTATCTGAAAGTTCTTGCTTTAATCCCTTTTTAAAAGCTTTCCCTAAGTCCAAATTTATAGGAAAAAGGATAGAAGAAGACAACTCCCTTTTTATTTTCCCTTTTATACTAGGGTAGTTTTTTTTCCTCATTGGAATAGCCTTCTCTAATTTTGTCTTTAGTGTTATGCCATTAAAATTGGCCTTTATTCCTTATCACAACACTATGAAGTTGCTTTCCCGTTGTGTCATGACATTATAGCCATACTGCGACACTAAGTCTCTGTGGTGCGTGCTGCGACATGGAATTTTCTCTTGGTTTGTGTCATGGCATGGGCACTTGTCTCCTCCATTTCTTCATCGTATTGGCTTGCTTTGATCTATGCTTGACCTGGTTTATAAGCGTTTTTTCACTCATTTCCTCTCATTGTATCGTGATTTTCATCTTTACATAAGTGACAACACATAAAACTCATTACAAAATATGTATATAATAAGGGTGAAACGATCATTTTTCCTCTAAAACATTATTAATTGACCACAAATTTCTATATACTTTAAGTGCTCATCAACTTTCCTTTTCGCAATGAAAACACTGCCCTTTATCATTTCCCTATGGTGCCTTCCAACCTTTTTCATGAAAAACTTTTTCTTTGGTTTGACCTTTGGACTCTTCTTATATTATACCTTTTTGGTGCCACTAGTTGTTACTATATAAACATCTTCATAATCCTTTCCTTTTAGAGCTTGTCTATAATACTCTTAAATGTCATTTAGAAGTTTAGAAAGAATACGCTCAATCTTGTTTAGGTTGTAATTGATTATAAATAGTTTATAACTTGAAAGTAGAAATTGGAGAATTAAATTCACCTTTAGCCTATTAGGAATTAGTATACCAAAAATGTCCAATTCACTTATAATGTTGATCATTTTTATAACATGATCATCTAGAGCAATTCTTTCCCTGACCTGTATGCTAAACAGTGTTAAACATAGTTTATCTTCCTCTACAAAAGATTTTCAACATGCAATTCTTGTAGTACATTGAAGAGATCATATGCTAATATGATGCTCTCATGCTCGGTCTGGAGCTCATTATTCATTGAAGCTAACATGTAACTTCTAGCTTTTAGATCATGCTTCCATTTATTGAAGACGTCTTATTCCTCTTCGACTGCCTTAAGGGGTATGACTATTAGAAGTGATGGGCAATCTTTACATAGTTCAAAATCATCCTTAAGTTTCTTAAACAATCCTTATAGTTGGATTCAACTGATATATTATTGTCCAAAATTTTCAAAAGTACGTTGTTACCTGATAAAAAATCACAGAAACTGAATTCACATCATACTCAATTTTATAATATCTCAAATTAGAGATACTGTATATGAAGAAATATATTTATTAGTGATTTGAATATTTTAAACCATTGTTTGCTTCAAAAGCTTCCACTATTTTATTCAACTCCCATACTTCCTAAGTGGCCATTTGAAATTTTTTGTTAGACTAAATATCTTATGGAGGAAGCAATTTCTTATTGAATTTAATTTTCCTTACATAATAAAATTCTTAGTTAATTAAATTCAATAAGTAGAAAACTCTTTTTCTTTTATATCAACTATATAAGACATGAATCAATACCTTTGCCCCTAGTTTTAGATATCTCGCATAATAGAAATTTTGATATCCTACAGTAGTTATATTCAAACCATTACACTTTCCAAAAATTAAATTTCTCTTATGCCCTCACATAATTGAAATCTTATGCATAATTAAAAAATCTATCCAAGAACAAGATAAGACCAATTCTATGACATAAAACCAACATTCCTCACATAACAAAAATCTTGGAATATTTAGTTTTATGTTAAATAATTAGTTATCTAACGATGAAGGGTAAATATTCAATTATTTTATCCAAGAGAGATTTATTAGGTTTATTCGTTATATAACAAAACCTATTAACAATTAAGCATCCATACAAGCATGATCATAAATATAGACAAGGTAGTGGGATGATCATGGGGTTTTTGATATCACTACCTTATTAAGAACACTAAATTCTTGATTTTACACCTTTATTCAAGTTGCCTTTTGGAACCCATTCGGATCTTTGTCTATACATATAGACAAGGTAACTATATGCACATTCCTAAATTACATTAAAATAAATAAAATGCCATTAATCATTACAACTCCATTACATGCCTAAATAAATAAAGTTGATTAAAATCCAAATATAACCCATGATCATCCCTAAACATTCACCCATTCATCACCCATAAACAAATATATATTCGTCCGTAATATAATACCATAAAATAGGTTTGATAAAATACTATAAATTACATCACCATGTAGTCAAGATTTATTCAAAATAAATATATTGATCCAACCAAATAATTTTTATTTGATCTATGCCATTTTACCATAAAGACACATGCGACAATTCATATTCCTTATTAATGTTATATTTAAATCTCTCTTATCATGTCATCATCAATTTGAATTTCATACTCAATCATCATCAAACATGTTATAACATATAATCATGTAAATTTAACTATTCTTATCAAAATAGTAATAAAGACATGCAAAGATCTTTCATGACATTTTTGTATCTCTATCCATCACATGGATAAACAAAGAACCATTTCTTCACTAAAATGTTTTTCACCATATATTATATGCAACCCATTGCATTTACATATCAACAAACCAAATGCTATAATTAATCTTTATTAAGCACAATAATAGAGCATTTCATAAATAAATGTAACATGGCCAAAACTACAAAGTGACACTCTTTTCTTTTAACAATATTTCATCCATGTTAAAAAAAAATATTTAAAGAATGGAACATGCATGATAATAAAACTTGAAAATACATTTTCATGAGCATTACTTAAATAAAATCACATTTTTATGCCAAATAACCATACACGAATATAACACTCCAAACATGGCATATATCATCATATATAAATTATATGCATGTATCCACATATTTAAGCATGGCTGAATGTTACAAAATGTCAAAAAAAAATTTTTTTAACAATTTATTCAAAACCATTAACATGCATGTGAAGTTTAAGAAACCAATTGCATCACAAATCAACTATATAAACACATAAGACAATAGTACACTAAAACCACCTCTTATGGTAAGTTTATCATTCAAAAGCGTTAAATAACATATACTAACCTAGCTGATAAATCATTATGCAAAACTCAATAAAACATCATTCTTTTACAACCAAATAGCAAATGCGCGCCAAGATATAATGCTTATACATACTTTTATGCATAAAGCCATGAAAATAAACATAAAATGAACATACAAAGAGCTAAAAATGGCTTTGATACCATTGATAAAAACTGGTGAAAATAGTGGAAAAAAAGGCACATGCAAATCATATATACATGCAACCAAGATTCATAAAAGATTTTGGGCTCTTGATGTTTTGATGTGATGTAAAATATGTTAAAATGTCTAACTTGTTCATGACATAAATTGATTCATGAGTAAGAGAGCAAAAGTTAAATTTTATAGAATTATCTAGACACATGACGTTGCGTCTTAGATGCATGACATTGTGTCTCAGAGACATGGCTATGCAACAAAGACACACGCTTGTGTAAAGGAAAAATTTTAGGTGTATGCATTCCTATGTGGTATGTCATGCTCTTGATTATGTTATCTTTGATACTTGTCTATTTAACAAAGAAACATGACTAAGCATATAAAAAGCATGATCGTGTGTATGAAAAGTATGACTATATGTATGAGAAGCATGACTATATTTATAAGACATACAATTGTGTATTATGGGCATATGACCATTGGAAAGTAACTAATGAAGGGAGCATTATCATGTGTCTAAGGTAAATGACCGTGCGTCTATATACATTTTATAAAGAACACATTTTTCTTCTCCAATGGCTAGTGTCTTAAATCCAACAGCTCTTTCATACAAAAACCTATAAATTGAAGTAAAATTAAAGTTAGAAGAGTTAGATAACATAATGCTTGATACTTACATTTAATTATTCTCAATTATTTTCTATTTGCTCTTTTAAAACTTGTATATTCTTATGAGAAAGCTTTCGTACTTCTTTTTGTATTCTTGCCTATTTTAGAGGCATTCATTTCTTTGCATTTGGTTGCAAACAAATTGGGCACAATCCTGTATAACTAGTGTCAGGGCGAATCTAATGAAACTATGGTATATAACACAATTTTAGATAAACTTGTATAGGTGAAATCTTGATAAGACTATTTGAGGTGAAATCCTAATAAAACTAGTAGAGGAAAATCTTGAAGTAGAGTTGCTTGAAGAAGTGAATGCAAGAGATTTGTGGAGAAACTCCCAACCACTATAAAAATCAACTGAGCCCTTTTTATCCTTTGCTCATTTTTAATTGCTTTACTTGCTTTATTTACTTTCCTATACTTATGCTTGGTTATATGATTGTTTGACTTTTATTACGTGCATTGAAATTAATTTGAGCATAAATTTATTCTTAGGTGAAATTTTTCAAGTTTATATAAGTTTTCGAAAGTTGTATTCACCTCCCTCTAGGATTATTTTAGCCATTTGGGGTTCAATAGAAAAAATTGACAATAGGAAACTTCTAAAGCTTGAAATGGCTAGAAATATTACATACTCCAAGCTAGAATATTTGAGAAAGATAGAGATGAGCCTTCCACTTGAAAGACCATGAGGTGAAATACCATAAAGTGCAAAATAGAGCAAAACTGTGAGTTGGGAGAGAAGTGTGAGACAGAATTTTTCTTACAACTTTTGTTTTCATAAAATTTAAAAGTTTCACACAATATCAGCCATCACATGACTTCATACAGTCGTAGGGTGAATTGTAATTTAAAAATTATGCATGTCCTCTTTATTTATTCAAGTTTGTTAAAATGGTACTTATAATATGCCCATCATATTAATTAACCACCTAACTAGACATCCAAACTTTTTTGAATTGTCTTTTAGCATATTAAATATTAAAATGCTAAATAAATAATAGATTAAATATTATTTTAGTTTTTACCGAAAGGTGCTAGCCAACTTCGGTCAATTTTCTCTCTCTCAGTTTACTCAAAGACTTGGTTTGTAGTGTGACATTTCTTAGTTCACCATGGCTTAGTTGTGAGCCTAATTTGAATATAAATGAAAAAACTCTAAAGATTTAATGACTATGGATATCACCTAGTAATGATCTATAATCCTTAAGCTATGATAAAGACACTCTCTGTTAAACAAATTTTTTGATCGCAAGTATCATGTAGATAAAATCCCTACATCGTTGTATCTCTATAGAGTGAGGGTCCATGGTTAGATAAGAAACCCTTGTATCAATTACTTATAGAATCATCTATTACAATATTCATAACATGTAGCATCCCAGGTTAGAAAAGCCCTTAAGGGTAGAGTTTTGGGGTTAAAAATAGAATTCAGGGATAGTTTGGGAGTCTAGAAGAGTTCAGGGGTGAGATGGTAGTTTTCCAGAGCTGTGTGGCCTTCGTATGATTCCTTTAAGGAGGTTTTAATCATGCGAAGCGCGGGAAATAGATTGTATCCATTTTCCCTTGGTGCATTCCCGTGCACCATCCCTGCATGCCCGTGCAGGTGGGTAGAAAAGAGAGAGACGGGAGAGTTATTACATTTCTCACCCATTTTCAGCCATTTCTTCTCTCCATTTTCAGCAGTTCCCAGCCCTAGGCGTGAAATCCAGCTTCCAGCGACTCCCATTCCAGCTAGAGATCTGAGAGATCAGCTTGAGAGATAGTCTTCCAACAGTCATGTCGAGAGGTAAGTTTTCTCTTACTTCTTCCAGTTTTCCCAGCTGGTTTGGTGATGCTTGGAAACGTTTGCCGGCATTTCCAGCATATTAAGACATGTGAGTATGTTTGTATGATGTTATGATGATGATTTGTTTGATGATTTTCCCATCCAAACGCATGCTTGTTCAGTTGTGTGTGTGTTAGTGAGAGAAATCTCAGATTTGCATGGTGAAATGCCTGTTATTGGATGAAGGATGAAATTGATGATGAATATGTGTATATTGGAGTGCCTTGGATGTGTATTTTTGACTAATTTGAGTTTGGATGAGAAATTGGTTGGTTTCCAGCAGATTCAGGTGAGCCATGTCTGAGCAAGACAAGACGCACGACCGTGTGCCCGCAAGAGCACGCCCGTGTGCCCTTGTCTCTGTGAAGGCACGACCGTGTGCACGAAGTGCACACGGTCTGGAAAGCTGAGGACACGACCGTGTGTCCTGAGGGACACGGTCGTGTGTCCTTCTTTTGTGTGAAATAGCCAGATTATTCCAGAAGCTTGCACGGCCAGACACACGACCGGGGCACGGTCCCGTGTGTCTGGGCACACGCCCGTGTGCCTGTGTGCAGCACGACCGTGCATTTGCTTTGTACACCCGTGCTCCAGCATTCTTTTCCCAGAAAAGGCAAAAATGACTTTATAAATGTTTGGTAATCTATCCAAGGCCTAATAATCATCAGATAATTCAGATTTCAGATAAGAATGCAGCATATGCATAACATGACACAGCATATAGCCTGAATGAGGATTCAGAGATCTGAATTCAGTAGATTTCAGCAGTCAGAACCCACTGTATGGGTTTCAGTTTTGGGGTGAACTCGAGGGGGCATCTGTGGAACCCAACATTCTGACACCAGTCAGTCTGGTCAGCATTTCAGTATTCAGCTTTCTAGCTAGTAGCTAGAATGTTCAGCCCACTTGGCCAAGATGTCGAATCCCTGTGTTCATCAGCCTGATCAGCACAGCAGGTACCTTCAGGTACATATAGAGATTCACATGCATGCATATCCAGTTATCAGTGTCATCCCATATCATGACATTTATTTCAGAATTTAATTAATAATGAGAACAGTGAATCCAGCAATCAGATTCAGTACCCGCAAGCGCGTAGATGTATGATTAGGGCCGATCAGGTATGTATGCCCTTGTTTGTGCTTGTTTGGGTTGGGGAAAGTAGGGAATGCTTACTGGGTGATCTTTATCACTCATCCTTTTCCTTCTTCTTTCTTTTTCTCAGGTTTTGTTGCTGCTGGCGAGGAGCGGGTGGACTGAGACTCGCGAGAGAGGACCTACACACATCCTTTTCAGCATGTACTTATATTTTCTTTCAGTTTTGGATCTGTGAGGTCTTGTATAGAATTGTAAATGTAAACGAATGTATAGAACAGTTAAATATATATATATATAGCCAGTTTGGGCTCATTGTATCTTTCAGTTTCAGTTCAACTTCCGCTTACAATGTAATTTAGTTCAGCAGGATGTTCTTTTCATAGGATTCCCGTCTCGGGTACCGAGTTTCCAGTTTATTTAATAAAAGAATAGTATTCTTCAGCAGCAGGGGTACTTGGGACGGCGGGTCCTACATAACACATCACCACAAACTTATCCTTTGTGTGACTATTAATATACTTTGGCTAAAGATTTCTATTTTTGATATTTGTTGACATCTGCTTGAAAACTCAAAACCTAATTATTCTTAGCTAATAGATACTCAAAAACAATAGTTTTGAGCTAATTTACCCTATCTTAAGTGTCACTTGTCTTTGCATACAAACAAATCATGATCAATTCAATCTGTCACACATGACATGATTATTCTGTACAACATATGAACCACATGTATTCATATCAAATTCAATTGTGACATCTCAGGTCTAAGGATTATTTTGTACACTAGTACGATCATATAATGAGTTATTTTGACTATTAATCAATTAACCATGTTATACATTATATATTGTCACATTCGAAAGACAACGTCAATCCATGCCAATGTCTTAATGATATGACAATCATGATCGCCTGCACTAATGTCATCTAATGACATTCAATGAAGACATTCGACATACATATTATGTGAAATCATTACATATGTAGAAGACTTTTCAATGATAGGATATTTAAAAGAGGGGTGTTTATCATCCAAATAGTTCATATATATACTTTACGTTTCATAAATTAAATAAATGAAGCAATTTACACATATGAACAAAATAATGCTTTCCTTTATTAATTATATTGTATAAAATCAAATGTCCCAAAACAGACAACACGATTGGTTACTAGCGTATATGCTAACAAGCACCACTAGATAGAGTAACATGTCATTTGAATGCAAAACCACCAAAGGAACATCTAGTTGAAATGAAAAACCTTCATATTACTTTATTGAGTAGTTCTAGTAGGCCAAGAATCAACTTGTCTCATTCCTTTTCAAAGATAAAACTACTAAATGTAGTGAAGGCAATACGTTAATGCATTGGTGTCCAAGTATAAACTTGATTTCATAAATGGAAAATTGCCAAATCTAAGTGGTGATTTATATGAAGTAGATTGGATTTGGACTATAAATAATTTCATGGTATTGTTTTGGGCCATGAAACTCAATATCGAACTCCATGAAAATGTAGTTTATTGTGGCATGACATGTGGAAGGAGTTGGAAGAGGAATTTCCCAAGGAAGTGGATCACAAATTCCAAAAATAAAGAGAGAAATGGTCAATACTTGACAATTTGATATGCCAAATGAGAAGTCTTCAAAGAATTTGTCACCAAATAAGAAGTCTTCAAAGAATTTGTTAAACCTTACGATACGGGATGTATGATTGACAGTAAAATACAATAAAGTGGAGTGACAGATTGATTTGTTTGATCAAACTTATTTTGTAAAGACATGTTGCCTATTCATTCTTGGCATTTGAGAGAATAGCAATAAGACAACCTCATGGTGAAGTCTCAACCTTTATTGTGTAAAATGACAAATACAATGGCAAAGAACAAAATAGAAAAACAAGATGCGAGCATTGTAGGATGTTTGGGCACACGAGAAAAAAAAAAAAACTGTTTTAAAATCATAGAGTACCCATCTAATCTAATTAACAGGAAATGAAGTGAGGAAAGGGAAACCTATTTGAAGAAAAACAACAATGGATATGTATCTTGACTTTGTTGGTAATGTTTCCGAACTAACACATGGTAAAACAAAATGGAATTTGGACAGTGATGCATCTGATTAGATTATTTCATGTGCCATGTTACTAGAACCCATAACCAAATCAGTAAGTCAAAGTTCAAGTTTCATTACCAAACAAGGACAACGTCTTTTCTTGGTTAACATCATATATTAGGGTTTTTTTTTTTATTTTTTATAATTATTAGGTTATTCAATAAAAACATGTCTTGTTTAATAAAATTAGTCCCAGTCCGGACTAATACTCTCCTGGGTCCGAAAGTACCCTTACAATGTTTTTATATATCCAGTGTCATCGTGGCATATTTAGAGACGACTCTTGAGTGAGTGTTTGTGAAGGTACGACAATGACTCGTACGTACTGTATCTAGTGCACCGTTCATAATCCCAACTTATTGTTTATTCATTGGCCACACACACGACACAAAGCTTACCTTACCGAATCTTCTCACTGAAATGCTTCTTCTCTCTGCTCTGCGGTAAGTTTTCAAATCTTTATTCTCTCTAATTTTCATCAATTGTTTTGAGATCCAGATTGTGCTTTGTTTAAAATCCATGGATACCTTACTAAAAACACATAACAAGCTTGAATTCTTGCCCCAATTTCATGGGGCTTCTGATAAATCCTGTAGTTTAAGCTCTTCAAGGAGTCAGGCTCCAGAGATTAGGTATGGTCTTAAGAAGTATCATCGTTGTATGTGCTGTGTAAAGGCCAGTAGTAGTACTCTTTTGGAACTTGTTCCTGAAACCAAGAAGGAAAATCTAGATCTTGAGCTTCCCATATATGACCATTTAAAGGGTCTTGTTGTGGACTTGGCAGTTGTAGGCGGTGGCCCAGCTGGGCTTGCTGTTGCTCAGCAAGTTTCTGAGGCAGGGCTTTCTGTTTGCTCAATTGACCCCTCTCCCAAATTGATTTGGCCCAACAATTACGGTGTTTGGGTGGATGAATTTGAAGCCATGAATTTGCTTGATTGCCTTGATACCACCTGGTCTGGCGCAGTTGTTTACATTGATAATGGTGTGAAGAAGGATCTTGATAGACCTTATGGGAGGGTTAATAGAAAGCAGCTTAAGTCCAAAATGCTGCAAAAATGCATATCCCATGGGGTTAAGTTTCACCAAGCTAAAGTTATTAAGGTTATCCATGAAGAGTCCAAATCCTTGTTGATTTGCAACGATGGTGTTACAATTCAGGCTGCTGTCGTTCTTGATGCAACTGGGTTTTCTAGGTGTCTTGTTCAGTATGATAAGCCCTATAATCCAGGTTACCAAATGGCCTATGGAATTTTGGCTGAAGTAGAAGAACACCCATTTAATGCAGATAAGATGGTTTTTATGGATTGGAGAGATTCACATCTAAACAATACTTTGGTGCTAAAAGAAGCTAATAGTAAAATTCCCACATTTCTTTATGCAATGCCATTTTCATCCAACAGGATATTTCTTGAGGAAACTTCACTTGTAGCACGGCCTGGAGTGCCCATGAAAGATATCCAGGACAGAATGGTGGCTAGACTAAAGCACTTAGGCATAAAAGTAAAGAGCATTGAAGAGGATGAGCATTGTGTCATTCCAATGGGTGGACCCCTCCCAGTGCTTCCTCAAAGAGTGATTGGTATAGGTGGTACTGCTGGCATGGTGCATCCTTCAACTGGGTATATGGTGGCCAGGACTTTAGCTGCAGCCCCTATTGTTGCTAACTCTATAGTACGGTGCCTTGATTCTAACAAAAGCCTTTCAGGAAATGAACTGTCAACTGAAGTTTGGAAAGATTTATGGCCTATACAAAGGCGGAGACAAAGGGAATTCTTCTGTTTTGGAATGGATATACTGCTGAAGCTTGATTTACAAGGCACTAGAAGGTTTTTTGATGCCTTTTTTGACTTGGAACCGCATTATTGGCATGGTTTCTTGTCATCAAGACTGTTTCTTCCGGAACTTGTAGTTTTTGGCCTTTCTCTATTCTCACACGCCTCTAATACTTGTAGAATAGAGATCATGAGGAAGGGAACACTTCCATTGGTTAACATGATCAACAACTTGGTACAGGATAGAGTTTAATACGACTGCAATATTTATTCGTTATATGCTTAATGTGTTGATGTATCTGCATCTATTTGTTTACTTTCACTTTCCTTAGTTGTCAATACAACACCTCAAATTTGTTGTTAAGTTTATATCCTATTATTTTTTGTTGATGCCAAGCATTTCTATAGAAGTTTAATTCATTCATTTGTTGATTTAATTATTTGCTCAGGAAGCTGAAAATTATTTGACTTGTCAATTTTAGGTAGATGGTATGCGGTCATATGAACACACTACGATGCAGATAATTGATTTAGAGCATTGTTATGAATGCTTGAAATACACCGAAGGACAATCTTTTGATTCATAAATTGTAAGCCTGCAGTCCATTTCAGCTCTATTTTTGAAGGATAATCTCCACATTTATTTAAGCTGAAATTATTGAAGGAGCTTAATATATTTGAAGTATTATTTCCCCATTTTATACGCTAAATGGGTAAAAATCATACCCAAACAAATTGGTACATGGCGAAAGATTTCTCTCGACTAACCTCACAAATGCGACTTCTATGAGTGACCAACGACTAATGGATAAATATTACTCCAGCTTGTAGTGCAAAGAAGAAGTTTTGAACAAGATATAATTACTTCTAGAAGCTATAAATAGGAAATAGAAACTAAATATATCATGATTAAAGTAATCTACCAAACATTAAATAATTATTGAACAATACTATGTATACAAAATTTTGTACATATTTTGTATACTCAAATAAAAATCATCTTGATTTATTATGAATAATTATATTGGTAAGATTGTTTTGATTAAAGTATCGTTTCTAAACTATGTTGTTTCTTACAAAATGGCCACTTTATAAATTTAAAATATCATTTACCTGAACATTTTTAGTAGGATTATTTTTTATATATATGTATGTGTGTGTAGCTTAAACATGAGAATTTTTATTGATCAAATTAAAACCAGACAAATATGTTGTTTAGAAAGAATTTAATTTGGTGGGTTTGATGTAATCATTAGAGTTTTGCGTGAAGCACTTCATCTCGATCAATAGTGTAGGTTATGTAGGTTTATTGGGTTTACGATGGGAAGACCTTATAAACCAGTTAATTTAATTTTACAAAAGGCTAGGTCCGTTTCTCAGTTTGGCACTCCATTCTGTCGCATTCTCCCTGAGCTTTGGAAGAAAGATTGGCTCCTGCGATTGATAGTCAGTTGTGCTCTTTCTTTGCATCGAAATTCTTCGTACCAAATAACATAATTAGGTTTGTCTTAATCCCTGTTAAATTATAATTTCTGTATTTCATAACCTACTGTGGATTGATTGCATTACAGTAAAAAGTTTAATGTTATGCAGTGTTGACATTGTGTTGGAATACAATTTTTGCTTACATGTCGATCATTTGAGAGTAGTAGACTGCGCTAAATAATGAGGCATATTAGGCTGTGGTTGCAGTGAAGGCCACTCATCCACCACGGCAACAGAGCGTTGAGATGGCATTTTGTTCATTACGATCTTGCGTCCGAGAACTGCTTTCTTGGCAAATTGGATCAGATGAGGCATATAGCCATGAACAGATTGAGCAATGCTTCCAAGGATCGTTGTATGAACTGCATGAGACACTGAAGCGTTTTGTCTGTCATTGTCAACCGTTTGAGAGATTGAACAAGGCATTGCTTCGAAATAAGGAGGCATATTATATTGTATTTGCAGTGATGGCTACTCATAAACCATGGCAGCAGACCTGATAGATTTAGAAACTTCACTTTCATCTGGCTCTCTATCTTTTGAATTTTTGACGTTCCTATATATCTTGGAGAGAACGAAATCATCGAACAACACAAGAGGTAGACATAAGAGTCGACATAAATATTGAAGGAATATATTGTTGCTATATTTGACCATGAAACAATAACATGGAAAAGGTAATGATCAATGTTCCTTTAGATCATCAATAGGAGTCCTATTTGTTGATAAATATCTCTTATGATTGAGCGTATATTCAGGCATGAGCCATTCCGTCTTTACTGAAGATATATTGGGCTTTCCATGATAATAGGCTAGTGACCTTTCATACCCAAATGGATTAGCTTCTTCTCCATCAGGTTTATCAGCTCCACTAGCTCTCCAATAGCCACATGTAGTAGATCAGTTCGGCCGGCTACCATTTGAACACCTTCGATTTCTACGCAAATATAATACAAGTCGTGCGACAAAAACTTATTAAGAACTACAGTAAAATTAAAAAAAATAAAGATAAAGAATGATGAAAGCTAGAATTTTCTTAACGCCAACAATGACACAAGGGAAACTAACCTAGAGAATGTTTTAAAAGTGACTAATAAATTTCTGTTAATGATCGCAGTTTATGAATACAGTAGCTGCTTTGTCACAGAAGAATTTCTTAGACAGGTTTGTATCATAATAAAAAACCTCTGCAGAGCTTGGATTCTTTTTAAATGGAACAGATTCATCATAATCTTCTAGCTCCGTCTAGCTTGGTGCTTCTCAAGAGTTTAAGGAGATCTCTCTAGAACATTGTAACGGTTCTTCACCTTATACACACACTGGTCGGTGCTGAGTTAGGTACTTGGCCAAAAACAAAAAACGATATTTCGGCATCATCCTAGTACGTAAATTTATCTTTATCATCTAAGTCTAAAGACTCCTTAATCAAGAAAATCCATTAATTTGAGAACCATAAAATGTGGTAAGATTAAACATAGTATATTCGTTATTGTGCATGATGTTCTTTGATAAGAAATGAATTAAATCTCTAGTACTAAGATTAGGTTTTAACTTGAATACAAGCTAAACGCTAAGAGAATGCTACTTATCCAAAACAATAAAAAAGGGCTCGCAGCATGAAGCTTAGCAAAAGGATATATAAAAAAGAAACAAAGAAAACGATGATAAAAGATAATGAAATACGAACCATAAAGTTCTTGAGTATTGTATTTGTGTATATCGACCACCTTAATCTTGTTGGGTGGTAAAGATTTTTTCAAAAGTTTGTTAGCTAGGTAAAATACCACCAACCCTTCTCTAGTTGGGCAGAATTATATGTATACACACACACACACACACACACATATAATATATTAAACATCACAAAACTTATCTCAAATTCTCGTTGTTTAATTGAATCCTTTTCTACTAGTTCCAACTTAATTTCAAGTGAAGTGGTAAATTAATATATCATAGTACAGAATTAAATGTCTCAAATTAAGATCAAAATTTTACATTAATGTTAATGTTAATGAGAAAATTTGTTGAATTTAAATATTAATGTTAACCCCTTGTCGGGAAGAGGCAATGGACCGTTACTAAAATATTAAATCTCTTTCAAAAAATTTTTGAAAACAAAATTTTTAAGGCTGCTGAAAATTTCTTTCCCTCTTATCAACCTGAATATTAATCATTTTGCATTACTTTTTATTCAAAGGTTATTAAACAGGCAGTATTAATCCGTACTGTCTTACCACAAAAATTAGAAATGATAACTCACTTCTATATTCACTTCTGGTAAAATGCACCGTCAGATCATATACCAGTGAACTAAGAATCGCATATCAAAGATGAACCCAGAAAGGATCTATATAGTGAATCACCAAATTTTTATTTAGAGCTAAGAGGTTTGACTACATATTCAACTAAACCAGTATCCAGTCTTAAGGCTGCAAACAAAAGGGGCATTGGAGATATGGTTATGTGAAACTAAAAGTTCCCTTAGAAGTACCAAAGCCAACTAAAGAACCCATTATTTAACATTAAAAAAGTTGGAACGAGGACCGACAACCGATTGCCAGGTCACTACTACAGCTACACCATCATTCACGGGGCTTGACTATGAAATTCTGGCGCCTGATAGGATTCATGACCACAGGTGGGCCTGCTGTTCGAGGCCATGCCTGGAATTTCTTGTCAGTTTCTTCCCCCCACTCCTTAGTCGCAACAGTCTGAGGGGTGGTTCCTAGTTAATCATTAAAATAAAAATATATATAGTCCAACTGCAGCAGGAGAAAAAAATAAAAATAATTCACAAACGACAACCGCAACTTGCCTCCAAATATCTTCTTATCAGCAACAAGCTTGTCACCAACATATGCAACTGCAAACGATCCCACCACAGCAGGTATTATATACTTGGTTGTCATGCTTAAACTACCAAAACCAAGAAAGTACACAATGACATGAGAGAATCCAAATAAGATACTTGAAACAGACACCTCCCAAGCTATAAAGGACAGGCAATACAAACGGAACACGTAAGAATTTTGTTCAAGGAGCTACTTTAGATATATTAGACTTCAATGAGCAATCTGTCATGTAAGGGAGCTCAATTGAATTTCAATGCAGCTTAAAAGAAATAAATAGTGCATAGCCACAACCAGGTGCAGACTCAAGATATTCAACCACAGAAAGGAGAAGATAAAATCTAATTCTCAAAGAGAAACTAGGAGATCCGGAAGACCCAAAGAGAAACTAGAGAACCGGAAGAAGACGATTCCATATAACAAAAGCATTCCCTAACTGCAAAATTCTGAAAGGAAGAAGCATGGTTGCTAAATGAAAATAAAGGGCACGAAATATACTCAACAATGTATTGGGAAATAATACATTAGACAAAATTGGGGAACAAGACAGGGAAATACCAAACAACCTATCAGATAAAAGCATTTATAACACAAGACCTCGACTTTTAGGAGGATCAAACTTAACTCAGTCTCTCTGCCCCCAACCTACAGCCCTATAAGCTGTAGTCCAGAATTCAAAATAATGATCTATAACGAAGCCACCTTTACTTTGGCAGTAAACCTTATCACAATGAGTTCAGAAACTTGAATCCAAAACCCAATCTTCATGTTTCTAAATTTATCTAACTCCAATAAACCCCTTCCCTTCAACAACCCAAAAGAGTCCCATAAAAAGCCTTATTTCAAAATCTTCTAGTGATCAGCTTAAAAATTATACATTATTGCTTGCTATTCAACTGAAAAATCCAAATTCTATCTCAAGTAAAAGAAATTACCACTCTTATAATGCACAAAATACATAACATGCAACACGCAAAACATCAATGACAATAATAACTATTCACAGAATTTGTATCATTCATACACGATTTCACTGCTACTATAAAAATTACAGAAAAACTAAATAAACCAATAAAAGATTTTTTTGTCCATCTCCAGTGGTTAATAGAAAACGAAACACATTCTCAAAGCATCAGCCTGTTTCGTTATACAATTATAATATTTTTCCCACGTAAAAAAAAAAAAAAAAAAGCAATTTAACATCAGAAGACATACATTTGTCCATTTATTTTATTTTCCCTCTCCTGGTAGAGAAAGATAATGAATAGGTAACTAAATAACATGATCTCGAAATTAAATTAAGATTAAATAGCGAGATATCGCGGAATTTTTCTTTATTTTCTATGTGATCGAATACAGACATGGGAGCTGAAGAAATTAAACCCCTACTTACCCAAACTCGAGTACAGAGAGATTGATTTTATCTCAATTGTAGAATTTAACGTTTTCTTTTCTTAAACTGAACCTTCCCAGTAGTTTTATCTAACGCCATAAGCGAGAATACCTGTGGAGCGACAACGTTTTATCGAACTATCAGGACGACCACGTCCACGGCAACCCTTGATAGTATATCTTAAAGCCAAAACACCTTTTTTTTAATCGGCGAAATTCAAGGATACCACTTCATTTAATCTACAAGCAGATCACAATCATTTAATCTACAAGCAGATCACAATCTTTTGTATCTTAATTTTTAAAAACGCAAATATTTAAAGCCTATTAAACAAACATTATATGTTTGTTTTCTTTAATAAGTTGGTCCTCTTACACAAGCTTATTATCCTTAATTGAATAACTAGCTTTAGTGACAGTATAACTAAGAGTAGGGCTTGTTAAAAAAAATCGGATAGCCGACCCACTTAACCGAAATTGAAAAAATGGGTTAATCGGTCTAGTAATATTTTTTTTACGATTTGAGATTTTATGATTTTCGAATTTCAGTTTCAGCATGATTTTTCATTTTGAAATCATTGGCCGATGTTAACTACCAAAAGAATACTAAACTAAGAAATGATATAGTTCATGTATGTTGATGACTGAGCCTATTGTGGAAGATTACCTATGATAAAGTATTAAGGTTGTATTAATGCGTTTTGCATATTTAATTTACTAGTTTTCCCTTTTTTATATGAAAAAACAAAAGTTTTACGTGAAATCTGAGTGAGTTTTAAGAAAGATTTTTAACCAGTTAAGAAAGTTTAACTGGTTAACTGTTCAAACTGTTCATCAACAGTATTGGATTGGTTAATTTCATTTTAAGAAGAAAACTCTATTAGGTTTCTGTTTTTCATGCAGTCTTGACAAAGGGCGAGAAGAATCCTATTTACCGATCAGCGATTACCATTTTTAATATTTCTATAATTAAGAGAAATTATATTTAAATTATTAAATTCGCCTTTTGAGTTTTTGTTCTTCTCAATTGCTTTGTCTTTGTGATATTCCACTTTGATTTTATACCTTAATTCAAGTCATGTAATTTTAAGAGCGATATCAAACATCCCAAAGAAATTCTAAATTCACATTCCAAACAATAATATACATCATACTATTTACATTCTCATGTAAATAGAATGATATATATAGTATTATTTATTTATTTTAACGAAAAAACAATTGAAAAAAAATTATTTCAAGCTTTTTATTTTTTTTAATTTGCGTTAAAATTATTTGTTATAAATATACTAGCAACATAAAACTGTTAAGAATTCTTTTTTAATTGCTTCTCAAATTATTAATTCTTTTTAGAAATTTATTTAAATAATTAAAATTTAAAATAGCTAAACGAAATTACCTAGTTTTTTTTTTTTTTTAACAAAAAAAATATAACCACCAAACTTATTTGGACAAAAATGTCTATATGTATACAAATGTTCAAATTCATTTTAAAATTTTTTGAAATCATATAAATACTTGAATTTAGAAAGTTTGTGCAAAGCACGTCACCTAATAAAACACACAAAATATAAATAGTGTTTTCCTAAAGTTTTCGGCAATTCTGATGATGAAAATAGTAAAAAAGATTATTAAAACATTCTTTATCAAATGTTCTACTTGATAGTGTTTATATTGAAACATTTTAGTTAGGATTTAGGACATGTTTTCGCCTTGAAAATCCAATTGAACTTTTGGCTTTAATCGTAGAATCTTATTCATTTTAGATGAAATTTGTTGATGAAATAATGTAGAAATTGAGGTTTAATCATTTGGTATTAAATTCATGCTTGAAAATCAAGGATTGATGGTGGTTTAACCACTATGTGTGGTTTGTAGCCATCATGGGAATCACGCATGGTGGAAGAGGCTAGGGATAAGGGTCTTTCGATTAGTTTTGAAAAAATGCAAAGTGAGGGGCTTTCGATCCATTTTCAATAGTTGAGGGATTTTGAGTTTTTGCACGTAAGGGGAGAGTTTGACATTACTAAATTTTGGTAGTATATTAATGTTGTCCAATATAAGAGTGTTCTGATATTTTCCATTTTAAGGTTTTTTGGCAAGTAGTTTATAATTTTTTAGTTTATTTTCTGGAATATAATATGCATTAAGATGTTGTCCAATGCAAGAGTATCTCGATAATTGCTTCTCAAATTATTAATTATTTTTCAAAAACATATATTATGATAAATAACATATTTTTACATATAACACCCCAATATATATACAAGGATAATTACATTATTTTATAGTTTTGATATCAATATTAAGGCTTAGGAAGGCTAAGATAGTCATTTAGAGGTTTATTTAGGGCAATACACATGGGTGGCCAATATTGTGCCACATGTGCAAGGCATTAAGGCAAGAAAGTTTGTTTTAATATGGACACACACCTATGCATAGCTAACTTACCCAAACCTATATAAAGGCCTTCACTTCATGGTTTTCCTTAATTTTCATTAGAACAATTTTCACTCTAAGAATTAGAGAGGGTCTTTGTGAGTGATTTGAGAGAGTTGTTGTCCATGGTCTCAGTTGTTTTGCCTGAGTTTTAGTAGGTGAGAGAGAATGCATTAACCAACCTTTAAGGTAAGTAGAATTCTATCTACTTTTTAAGAATTTTTCAAAGTTTGAATGATGATTTAGATTTGGATATATGATTAATGATGAATATGAGATAATTGGATGAACTTTATCTGATTGAAAGCTTGCTTGAATGGATTAAGTTGGAATTTTGATCAAGATTGGATATTCTTGCAAAGTTGTTGACTTGGTTAGATGTGAACTTTATCAATGGTAACAACTCAACCTAATCCATGCAATAAACTTTTAACATATCCTCTACAATCTGATTAGTCATCTAAGTCTATTCATCATTCTATGGATGATATTTAGTGCTAAAACATAATCATGTATCCAAAAATCTTTATAAACTATCCTAGAAAGCTAACATAAATCTTGAATCTCTGTCCAAAATGGTAACCCTAAGAACCCCATGTAATTTGACAATCTCTTTAACATAAAGTTATCCCAGCTAATCAATAATCATCCCTTCTTGAATCGATAAAAAATGGGTTGACTTACTCAATTTATCCATTATAACTCAAATACTATTATACATATGCTAAGCTTGAGGAAGCCCAATAATAAAATCCATAAAAATGCTCTCATATTTCCATTTAGAAACACTCAATGGCTATAATAAACTAGAAAGCCCCTAATGATTTACCTTGATTTGTTGACAAGTCAAACACTTAGTCATAAACTTTGTTATATCATTTTTCATATCTAACCACTAAAAACCTCTACTAAGATCTTGATATATTTTAATACTCCTTAGATGCATTGTATAAACTATACCATGAACCTCAGTAAAAATCCTTTATCATAAGCCATCGCTTTGAGAACACAAATTCTACTAATGAATCTTAAAATCCTATCTCTCATCTCAAAATCAGTCATTTAACCATCTTTGATCTACTAAATCATGCCCTGAGACCAATCATTTAATAATTATCAAACTCGTATATCATATAATAAAATAAACTAAATTTATAATCTAGAAAACCTAGCAATCACTATTTCAATCTACTCTCATAATCATAATCTTTACTTAACTCTAACCATTTATGTTGTGTCATATTAAGCTGTTTTTTAGGAAAGAAATATCTCAAACTCTTATGATTTGAGTAAACATTACACTTCACACCACCAAAATAATGCCTTTAATTTTTCAAAACAAGCACTATCACCGTCAACTCTAAATCATGAGTAGGCTACTGCAACTCATAGTTTTCCAACTATTTTGAAACATAAGCAATCACCTTACTTGTCTACACATAAGCTGTTTTTATCCCCTAATGGGATACATCAGCATAGATATCATATTTAACTCTTTCCTCAGGTAACACCAAAATTAGAGCACTCATCAATCTTTGCTTTAACTTCTGGAACCTAGACTCACACTCTTTAGTTTAAATAAAAGAAACCTCTTTCCTAGTCAAAACAGTCAATGGTCTTACCAAACTCAATAACCTTTTATGAACATGTTGCAATAACTAGCTAACTTAAAAAAACTCCTTACCTCTTTAATTGTCCTTGGCCTCTATCATCTCAACATGGCCTTAACCTTTCTCAAATCTACTAAAATACCTTTGACTAATACAACATGTTTTAGAAATGTCATATTGTCTAATAAGAATTCATATTTAGAATATTTGGCATACAATTGTCTATCTCTCAATCTTTACAATAAATCCTCAAATGGTCTTTGTATTCCTCTTTACTCCTTAAGTACACTAAAATTACAACAATAAAAACCACCACAAATATATCAAGACAATTCTAGAATACTTTATTCATTAAATCTATAAACACAACTAGAGTATTAGTTAAACCAAATAGTATAACTACAAACTTATGTTATCTATACCTTATCCTAAAAGTAGTTTTGGGCACATCCTTTTCATAACTTGAACCTAATGATACCTAAATCTTAGATCAATTTTAGAAAACATCACAACCCCTTTTAACTGATCAAATAAATCATCAATTCTTATTAATAAATACTTAATCTTAATAGTCACCTTATTTAACTCATTGTAGTGGATACACATCTTTATAGACTTATTTTTATTTTTTACAAATAGTATCGAGTACCCATGGTAAATAACTCGGCCTTACAAATTTCTTGCCTGATAACTCTTATAACTACTTTTATAATTCCTATACCTCTACTAGAGTCATCTTATATAGAGCCTTAGAAATAAGTCATAACTAGAACTAACTCATAATGAAATTTATCTCTCTCTATAGCCAAACCAAGAAGATCATTTGAGAATACATCAGCAAACTCTTTAACTACAACCACCTTATTAATACTTAGCTTAGATCCACTCTTACATACTATATTAGCTAGATAACTAATATAACCTTTACTCAATATTGTTCTTGCTTTTATACATAAAATCATCATACTATGAATATGGCTCTCACCAAATATGAACTTATCACTATCACTCAACTGAACGAAACTTTTCTCTTCTTATAATCTATCTTAACTTTATACCTTCCTAAGAAATCCATATCTAATATAACATCAAAATTATGCATCTCCATAATAATCAAATCTACCACTAATTATCTATCCTATAACACTATAACCTATCTACCAATATCTAATTACTCATCACTATAATACCATTAGGTAACTTAATATAAATTTTACTATTTATAGTGACAAGATTTAATCCTAATCTATCCATAGTACCTTTAGAAATAAAACAATAAGTAGTACTATAGTCAACTAATGCAAATAAAATTGTGCCATGGAAAAGTAATTAACTATTCACTACAAGTGGATTAGCATCAACTTGCTCTTGCCTTACTACATATACTCAAGCTCTACCTCTAAAACCACTAGTACCTTTTTTAGATGGGTTCTCTAGCTCCCGATGCCTTACCTAACAACATTTAAAACATATATTCTAACCTAATAGACACTTTCTTATATGTTTCTTATTGTATTTTCCATATGTAGGCAACTCAACTCTGGCCTTCTTATGTCTTTTAAAATGTGTCTTATTCTAAATAAGCCTCTTACCCTTGTCTTTACTCTTATCAACCTCGATCAACATATCCATCCTTTTAAGACAACCCTCAAACCTCAAAACTCTCGTCAAAGCCTCACTATATCACTATGGAGGGGTAACACCAATTATAACATCCTTTACGATAGTCGAATGCAACCTATAGATAAATTTTTATACTTTGCCCTCCTCAAAACTAGCTAGCCCAGGTATAAACCTCACAAGAGCTTTAAATCTCGTAGCATGGTATTTAACCAAAATTGACCTATAAGTCAATTTTATAAACACTTAAGCATTAACATATACCAAATATGTACTATGAAACTCCTTTTCAAACAATTGTTGAAACTCTCTCTAGTTCAATCTATCCACATCCACCAATATACTAGTAGGATTCCATCAGACCTTTATATCTCCTTCTAGAAAATAAAAAACATACCTCAATTTCTCTTGATATAACATTCTAACCCATTGCACTCTCTATAAACTTTATCTACTCTTTATAGTTGAAGGATCCCTTGAACCATTAAATTTATATGGCTGATAAACCCCTAGTAGATTGTAGATAAGATGTAGTTTCTCTCTACCTCGGTCTAAAACACCATTTAATTGAATACTAGTCTTCAATCGTCTATCCATCACAAGTTCTAGCGCTCTCATACCACCACCTTTCAAAGCCTCTCTAATTATCTCCTTCACATTCTCTACACTAAAACTCACTTAAATAACCTAAGAACCTCTCCTCACACTACCCAGTCTCATAAATGCATTATTCTTAACCATCTCATGTCTAGACTTAAATAAGCTATCTCTTCTCATATATCTTCTCATATCTAAAAGTTTATGAACAAAAATTTAATTATAATACACTTAAATTACAAAAACTAGGATGCTTATACTGAGTAGTTAACTTGAGAGATATTGTTAGAATTTTTGGACTCATAAATAAATGCAAATTTCTGAAAATAATGCAATTTTTAAAACAATTTGCCTTTTGAAACACTTTGAAAATTTTGTTTTAAAACAATTTCCCAAAATCATGCTTTGATACCAAAAATTGTAATATTACTATATTTTTTAAATATAATAATATTATAAACATATGTAAATTCATTTATATATATGCGGAAAAATAAACCTTAATCATAGACAACATATAAAACATATGAATTATTGCAATACATCTGAAATACTTTGTATTAAAATTTCATAAAATTGTACATTATACAAATAAATTGAATATACCTTAACTTTATTAATAATGCAGAATTAAAATTATTTACAAATGTAAACCCTAGAAATTGTTTTAAATCAAAAATCAAGAACATAAACTGTACTTATACATGAACCATTAACAATATATCTTGACATCGATAGCCTAAAAAATGCTATTGTAAACACAATATAACTTGTAAGAAAAGAGATTTAGAATAAGTGATAAGTCACTTAGTAAACAATTTTTTACATAACCCTAACCTTGAACTCTTTTCCTTACATTTTATCTTATTTTTTTATTCATATTTATTCTTATAATCTCATACTATATCTTTTCCTTGTAAACATGTTATGTCATGTATAACATGATATAAAATATGTTGAAAATCATGAATTAGCCCAAAAACTTTATATTTAAAATCCTTTTTGAAAATCTTATATTTGATTTGAAAATCTCACCAAATATATACCATAATCATCCATATATCTAATCATAAAACTTATCATAAATCATTTCTTTCATAAAATCATATATTGATTAGACTAATGAACACAAAGAATTGTCACCCTAGCCATATGAGTTCAAACTGATGCATAAGTAGCACTTTTTCTAACGAGTTTAGCCAATGGTCATGTCCTCTCTAATGAACATTGGTTTTCCTCTCTAACAAGCGTGTGAACTCATAAATACCTCAAGTCTCCTTATATCCACTCCTAAACGATGTGTAAAACATCAATTTTTTAAATTTTATAAAACTTGCATATTTGATCCAAAGATCATAAAAAAATGTGTAAAACATTTTTATTTTTTCCATAAATTGTCATTGTTGGCATGTTGTGTCATAAAATGCATGAAAATACATTATATTTTATTTACTTAATTTACTTAGTATTTAGTTGTATTACATCTTATTAAAATATTTTCATTTTTCATTTCTAGACATCATGCATGGTTATGTGCCACTAAACTGCATAATCATGTTCGACTTAAATTCCATAACATGTGGAATTAATTTGCTCACAACTATGACTCATCAATTAATGGTCATGCCACCATATTGGACTCCTTCAACACTTATGTTATCATGCATGCAAAACCTACATGATTATGATACTATAGATACAAGTGCACAATTATACGTCTTATACACACGCAGTCGTGTGTTATGCTTTACTATGATAGATCTCGACCAAATAGTCACAAATCTTGACCCTTTCAACTTCAAAACGTCATCACAGCATGCACAAACACTACAATATCATCATTTCATCAATATTACATGCAAATTCATCATATTAAGCATAATATATATGATCAAATCCAAAATCATCATCATTAAATCACCATTAACATGCTTGTTTATCTCTTAAACATGCATCCCTTAATTTTATAGCCATCAACTCATCAATGATCGTCAAATTAATTCAATGAGGATAAGCGAACATGTATACCTCTTGCATTCATACATTAAGTTGGTCGTGGCTTGTCAATTAGGCCTAGAAAAAGTGGCCTTGCAATTTCAACCATTAGATCGAGGTTTTTCAAGCCTAGAAGATATTTAAGAAAGGTAACAAATGGAGACATTCAATAAGTTCACATAGTTGACAATTGAATACACTAACTCTACATTTGAAGGTTTCAAATTTTCAAACAAACAGAATAAACACCCAAAAGGTGAAACTTATTAGGCCAAGATGGGGTGTTTACACAACCTTTATACATTCACAACAGGATAAATTTTGGTTACATAAAAGCTAGACCTTTATGAGGTCTATGAGGTGACTAAGTCTTCTTTTGGCACTTAGGCTTTTAGGATCTCTTTTCTTTTATTTTGACATTTGTGTATTCCCAAGCCATTATTTCTTTGATTTTACATTCAATTCAAATTGTGAAATATATGTATATAGCGACATAAACTTTTATTATTCAATTAAATTACTAATAAACATGGATGATCAAATAAGCATGCAATTACAATTGAATAACTTAATCTTAACATCATATAATGGTAGTAAGCATATGTAACCAAATAAACTTATTCATTTTTGTTCCCTTACCCTTTCTTATGGGCTTTATGGCCATTTGTACTTTGGATTACTTGATTAAATTAATTCATTCTTTTGTGCTACAACCTAAGCTTTATATGCATCATCAGTCTTACCATCCCCAATTGGATTTGGTTTGAATTGAATAACCTATCAAGCCCATGTATTATGAATGTGCTTTAAGAATTAGGTTATTAATGGTTAAGTGGTGATCTCATCCTCTAACTTAAGAATATTCTACTTTTTAGCATACCATCTACAAATACGTGTTTGATCATAGAACAAAACAACTATCAAACCATAAATCACTATGCATTTAGTATAGGTGTAAAATGTGTAGAATTCGACTTTCCATTATAGACAGTTTTATATGACCTTTTCTTTAGGCAAAGAAAACTGCTAATTTAGCTAGTTTTCTTAAGTACAAGTGGGGAATGACAATTTTTATGCACAAAAAACTTATAGCTGATGTAATAGCCCAGGGGTAGAAATGTCATTTAGGCTAAAATAAGGGGTAAAAGAGAGAAATTCTAGATTTTAAGGGGCACATGCCCGTGTGCCAGGAGAGAGATGAGATATATTTCTTTTTCCCTACATTTCGCCCAGTTTTCTCCTTCAACTTTCCTTCAGCTTTTCTCTTCTTCTTTCCAGTGAACCCTAGAGTTAAACTCGTCTAGCCAGCTACCATTGTTCCGGTGAGAGATCCAGGACCAGCTAGAGAAAGAGATCTGGATGCCATGGCAAGAGGTAAGTATTTCTTTACCTCTTCACTTAGGTTTCCAGCAAGTTTTTCTGTTTTTAAGCTTAATGGATGTTTGTTGTGTGTTGAGCATGTTTTTCCAGCATGATATGATGATGATGAAATGCTTGAGTGATGATTAATGCGTTCAATATGCAATGTGTGATGTTTATATGCTTAGGTATGCTTTGGGTGAGAAATGCATGAGATTTGAGATGTTAAATGAGAAATGTATGAGTTGAGTATGTTTATTAGCATGTATATGTGTTGTGTTTATGATTAATTGAAGATTGGTTGAGGTTTAGATGTGTTTGAGTAGGATTTTCTAGGTTTCCAGACGCATCTACAAATTCTGGGTTGAGCACACGACCATGCGCCTGAGGGGACACGCCCGTGTGGCCTCAAATCTATATGGACACGACCTTGCATCCTGCCCGTGTGCATATGAAAATCCATAGACACGCTCGTGTACCCGAGTGCACACGCCTGTGTGTGAGATCCGAAATTTGCACGCCCGTGTAAGCAAGACACGGGAGGGTGCTGAGGCAACCACACGCCCGTGTAGTGTGATAAACGCCCGTGTGTCTAGCCATGCACGTCCGTGTATATGCACCACATGCCCGTGTGGTCAGCCATTTTCATGATTCTTGAGAAATTAATTCCAGAATCTTGCACGCCCATCAGCACGGGAGCACACGGTCTCGTGTGCCTTGACACACGCCCGTGCACGTTAGCACACACGCCTGTGTGGCTTAAGAGAGAAAGAAAAGAGAATTTTAATTAAAGATAAGATATCCTAAGCTTCCCTAAGCGAAATATAAGCATGAGAAAAGCAAGAATAATGAGATATAACATCATTTCATGCATGATTATCAAACATTGAGCATAGCATGCCATACATGACATATTTTTAGAAAAGGGATCTACGGATCCAAGAGATGTTTTAAAAAAGTATATATATATGATGTTCCGAACATCAGTTAGGGGTGGATACGAGGGGGTACTTGTGAGTTCACACGCCCGTTAGAGAGGGAAACCATGGTTCACTAGAGAGAACATGGTCGTGCACGAGTAGTTTTCTTATAGGTTTGAACTCATACGACCAAGGTGTCGAATCCTTGTGTTCATCAGACTGGCCAACATAGCAGAGATATTTTTCAGATACAGTACTTTTGACACTGTTTTTAGATATACTATATGTATATATATGAGGATCTTTAGATCACAGATTTTTATGAGAAAGAGTTTTCAGAAAAGAGTATGTTTTCAGAAATCAAGCCCGAGGGGCAAGTTTTATGACAAATGAGATTTACATGACGTCAGAGCATGCATACCATGTCATGTACCACATATATGAGAACATATGAGATAAAAGCAAAGTATAAAGCATAAAACACATGAGTATTCCGAAAACTTAAAGATTAAAGAAAGTAAAGAGATAAGAAGTAAGAAAAGAATGAGATAAGCTTCTATAAAGCTAGAATAACAAGATTGAATGAGAAATCAGTAAGCTGAGAGTTTGAGGTCTGATCTCTGATCAGCCTTTGCTTGATGACCTATCTGTGTAAGAGATAGGAAATGCTTACTGAGTGATTTTGTCACTCACCCATTTCCCTTCCTTTCTCTTTTGCAGGTCAGTGAGTTTTGGGGACCGAGATGGGGCGATGCAGCTATGAGGTTTTGGGGACTGAGATGGGGCGATGCAGCTGTGAGGTTTTGGGGACATGGCTCGGCAGCTAGTTTTGAGATTCAGCTGATATGCTTTGATTAAATCGCATCTCATGTATTTATGTTGTGTGTATTATATTATTATGCACTGTATGACTAACATGATTTATACATGAGTAGTCTGGGATTTCAGAAAAATTATTGTGACTTATTTAATGGTCATATTTATATTTTCATGCTTCCGTATATTGATTTTAAAGTATTTTGAGTAGTTGTTCATATTCTTTTCCCTCGTGGGGATCTCCGTCACAGGCACATTTTCATCATTATTATAATATATATTTATATATATTTTACAGCTGCGCACAGTAGACCTGGGGCAGGGGTCACTACAAGGTTTTGGTATCAGAGCGATACCTTAATTTTCAGAGCAATGTTTTGAGATACTAAGAAAGTATTTGAGACATATTTTAAAGAAAATGTGTTTGAAATGCATTGTTTTATAAGAAATAGGATGAGCCAAGGCCAGCATGTCCCGACAGCTGTTGTTCGCTTCTTCTCAGTGTAAGTATAGTTTGTAAATGTTGTTTGTTTGAATGTTTACCCTTGTCTTGTGTTGTTTTAGATAGAAGAGCCCAAGCCCCTTTACCCTCAATCGTAGAGGAAGAGAGTAGTACTTCAGTTAGGCCCATGAGTACTAGTTATTCTAGGAGGTCTCGGTACTCCAAAGTTTCTCTTCGAGCTAAGGATGTGAGAGATATTTTCAGAGAAATGATCAGAGAGGGTTTTCAACTGGTAGCCGGAGCTAAGGATTTTGAGTCAGAAAGACTAAGAGCCCATCAGGGGCGAGTCAGAGGTCAGTATGGGCAGAGAGATTAGGGTATGTCAGAGACTATCAGAGAGCCTTATCAGATGTCAGATTTTGGTCGCTAGATAGATATGAGTTCAGGGACAGATATGATTGGTACCAATGGTTCAGATAGGTTACATCTGATCTACAATTTACCTGGTGCTTATCAGCCGTTTAAGTTCAGTGGTTCGAGGGATCCAGCTATGGTTGAGGAGTGGATTGAGTCGGTTGAGAGTGTGATTGGATTGTTCACGGTGATCGATAGAGAGATGATTCGGTATGCTACATTCATGTTAAGAAGTGATGCGAGGGTGTGGTGGAACCTTGCGAAGGCATCAGTTGATGTTGAAAGTTTGACTTGAGCTGAGTTCAGGAGGATGTTTGAGGAGGAGTACCGTAGTGCAGATATGGTACATGCTAAAGCCCAAGAGTTTATAGAGTTGGCTCAGGGGAACAGTTCGGTTAAGGATTATGTCACCCGGTTTAATGCGTTAGCCAGATTTGTTCCAGGAGTAGCGACTTTTGAGCCGATCAGAGTTCAAAAATTTGTATACGGTTTACACCTTGCGATCGCCAGAGATGTGATGACTGGTTCTTCACCGTCGCAGAGATTCAGTGAGGCTTTAGGGAGAGCCTTGAGGCCAGAGGTATATTTGTAGAGGATGAGTTTCTTTTCGAGATCAGCAGAGAGAGCACCTGAGAGAGGTGGAGATAGAGGCAAGAAACCTCTGTAGTAAAAGAAACAGTTTAAGGGTAAGAGACAGAGGCAGAGAGCAGAGTTGTTAGTCTGCAGGACTTATGGCAAGAGTCACCCAAGAGAGTGTCTTACAGGTCAGGATGTTTGTTTCAGATACCGTCAGCCTGGTCACAGATTTTCTGAGTGTCCAATGAGAGGAGTTAGAGTTGGGCCATCAGTCGATGGAGTAGGTCCCAGCCAAGGTTATAGAGGTCCAACTGGTAGAGGTGGTGGAGCTCAGAGAGGCGATATTGGTTCACCCAGAGGCAGAGGCAGAGCTAGAGTCTTCGCAATGAGGAAAGAGCAGGCTGAGATGATCCCCCATGCTGTTACAGGTCAGTTGACTTTCTTGGATACTCTTTTATATGTATTGATTGATTGTGGTGTCATACATAGTTTTATGTCTCGAGGAGTGATAGAGAGGTTAGGGTTGACCCCTAGTGTGACAGAGAGGAGTATTAGTATTGAGATGCTTGATGGTGGTGTGATAGTGAGTGATCAGATTCTGGTAGATCAGGAGGTGATCATTGTGGGTAGAGTTTTGAGGATAGACCTGATCATGTTAGAGCTAGCTGATTTTGACATGATCCTAGGTATGGATTTCTTGAACTGTTATGGAGCAGAGATAGACTGTAAGAGGAAAAAGGTTAGATTGCAGCTAGGCTCTGATCAGTTCACCTTTGGTGAAGGTAGAGTAGAGATAGTTTTCATTTCCTGTTTGCAAGCGAGGAAATTGTTGAGCAAAGGATATGTAGGATACTTGGCTAATGTAGTCTGTAGAGAGGTAGTTGAGTCAAGTATCGAGGAGGTGCCTGTAGCTAGAGAGTTTTCCAACGTTTTTCCTGAAGATTTGCCAGGATTGCCTCCAGAATGAGAGTTAGAGTTTTCGATTGAGTTGCTTTCCGGTACGACTCTGATTTCGAAGGCTTCGTATCGTATGGCTTTAGCTAAGTTACAGGAATTAAAGAAGCAGCTTCAAGAGTTGATCGATAAGCGGTTTATAAGGCCAAGTTGTTCACCATGGGGGACGCCGATTCTATTTGTGAAAAAGAAGGATGACTCCTTGAGGATGTGTATAGATTACAGAGAGTTGAACAAGGTGACAGTTAAGAATAAGTATCCGTTGCCTAGGATAGATGATTTGTTCGATTAGTTGAGTGAAGCTACAGTGTTCTCCAATATTGATTTGAGGTCTGGGTATCATCAAATTAGAGTTGTAGAGAGAGATGTGTCTAAGACTGTTTTCAAGACGAGGTATGGCCACTATGAGTTTGTAGTGATGTCATTTGGTTTGACGAATGCTCCTGCAGTGTTTATGGATTTGATGAACCGAGTTTTCCAGGACTGTCTAGATAGATTCGTTGTTGTGTTTATCGACGACATCTTGGTCTACTCGAGGAGTGTAGAGGAGTATGTAGAGCATCTGAGATTTGTTCTTCAGAGATTGAGAGATTGTCAGCTGTATGCCAAGTTTGACAAGTGTGAGTTCTGGTTGAGCAGTGTAGCCTTTCTTGGACACGTGGTTTCTTCAACATGGATTTTAGTAGATCCGAGTAAGATCGAGGTTATTTTGAGTTGGCCGAGGTCGAGGACTGCTAGAGAGGTGAAGAGTTTTCTTGGATTAGCTAGTTACTACAGGAGATTCATAGAGGGGCTTTTCTGGTATAGCTAAGTCGTTGACAGCTTTGAGTCGGAGTGAGACGCCTTTTCTTTGGACCGAGAAGCGTGAGACTCGATTTCAGGAGTTAAAGCAGAGGTTGACGAGTGCTCTAGTGTTAGCGTTACCTCAAGAGGGTATTGATTATGATGTCTACACAGTTGCTTCCCATCAGAGGATAAGAGCAGTGTTGATACAGTCAGGTAGGGTGATTGCCTACGCTTCTAGGCAATTAAAGGATCATGAGTTAAGGTACCCTACGCATGACTTGGAGTTAGTGACTATAGTGTTTGCTTTGAAGATCTGGAGACACTATCTGTATGGTGTCAGATGTTGTATTTATTCTGATCACAAGAGTTTAAAGTATTTCTTCACCCAGTGAGAGTTATATATGAGGCAAAGGAGATGGTTAGAGCTGGTGAAGGATTATGATTGTGAGATCAGATATCACCCAGGGAGAGCTAATGTGGTAGTAGATGCTTTGAGTAGGAGGGTAGCCTTGTCTATGGTTACAACTCAGAGAGAGTTACAGCATGAGATCACCAGAGACGAGATTGAGATTATGTCAGTTGGTTTTTCCAGACTTCAGTTAGTTTCGACTTTGTATGATGACATCAGAGAGTCTCAGAGGACTGATTTATGGGTTCAGAGTATGGTTCATAGGACTTCAGAAGATATAGTTTCAGATTATGAAGTCAGAGATGATATTCTGAGATTTAGAGACAGAGTATGTGTGCCAGAGGATTCAGAGTTGAGACACAAGGTTTTGTCAGAGGCTCATGATTCAGTATATTCAGCTCATCCAAGCAGTACAAAGATGTATCAAGATCTGAAGAGGTCGTTTTGGTGGTTTGGTATGAAGAGAGATATAGTAGAGTATATAGCCAAGAGTTTGACTTGTCAGCAGGTCAAGGCAGAGCATCAGAGACCGTCTGGTTTGTTACAGCCTTTGAGGATTCCCGAGTGGAAATGAGAGAGTGTTTCGATGGATTTCATATCAGAACTCCCGAGAGAGTAGAGAGGTTATAAGAGTATTTGGGTTATAGTTGACTGGTTGAGTAAGTCTGCACATTTCTTACCGATCAGAGATGGTATAAGTACGGATCAGTTGGGTCGACTATATGTCAGAGAGGTAGTCAGGCTTCATGGAGTTCCCAGAGATATAGTATTAGACAGAGATTTGAGGTTTATGTCAGCCTTTTGGGGCAGTTTGCAAAGAGCCTTGGGGACCAGACTTCATTTCACTTCAGCTTATCATCCCCAAACAGATGGACAGACTGAGAGAGTCAATCAGATTCTAGTGGACATGTTGAGAGCTTGTTGTAGAGATTTTCAGACGAGTTGGGCTGAGATATTACCATTGATGGAATTTACCTATAACAACAGCTATCAGTCTACGATTCAGATGGCACCTTTCGAGGCCTTGTATGGCAGAAAATGTAGATCGCCACTGTATTGGGATGAGATGGATGAGAGAGATTCGCTAGAGTCAGCAGTGGGTCCAGAGATGACTCAGATAATGATAGAGCAGATCAGAGTGATCAGACAGAGGATTAAACAGGCCCAGGATCGTCAGAAGAGTTATGCGGATCGGAGATGTAGGGAGGTAAAGTTTGAGATTGGAGATCATGTGTTTTTTAGAGTTGCTCCCTACAGGTGAGTCTTGAGATTTGGTAAGAAAGGTAAGTTGGCTCCGAGGTTTATTGGTCCGTATCAGATTCTGGAGAGAGTTGACAGAGTTGCCTACAAATTAGCTTTACCAGCGAGTATGGACAAGATTCATAATGTGTTCCATGTTTCTCAGTTAAGGAAGTATGTGGGAGATTCTTCGCATGTGCTTCAGATTGAGGATATTGAGCTAGTAAATGATCTGAGTTATCAAGAGACACGTATTCAGATTCTGGATTATAAAGTGAAGTCCCTCAAAAAAAAAAGAGATCTTGTTGGTTAAAGTTCTGTGGAGAAGTCAAAGAGTTGAGAAAGCTACCTGAGAGATCGAGTCTGAGATGAGAGATAGGTTCCCAGATTTGTTTAGTTAATTTCGAGGACGAAATTTTATTAGAGGGGGAGATTGTAATAGCCTAGGGGTAGAAATGTCATTTAGGCTAAAATAAGGGGTAAAGGAGAGAAATTCTAGATTTTGAGGGGCACACGCCCGTGTGCAAGGAGAGAGATGAGATATATTTCTTTCTTCCCGCATTTCACCCAGTTTTCTCCTTCAGCTTTCATTCAGCTTTTCTCTTCTCCTTTCCAGCAAACCCTAGAGTTGAACCCGTCCAGTCAGCTGCCATTGTTCCGGTGAGAGATCCAGGACTCGCTAGAGAGAGAGATCCGAACACCATGTGACGAGGTAAGTATTTCTTTACCTGTTCACTTAGGTTTTCAGCAAGTTTTTCTATTTTTAAGCTTAATGGATGCTTGTTGTGTGTTGAGCATGTTTTTCCAGCATGATATGATGATGATGAAATGCTTGAGTGATGATTCATGCGTTCAATATGCAATGTGTGATGTTTATATGCTTGGGTATGCTTTGGATGAGAAATGTATGAGATTTGAGATGCTAAATGAGAAATGTATGAGTTGAGTATGTTTATTAGCATGTATATGTGTTGTGTTTATGATTAATTGAAGATTGGTTGAGGTATGGATGTGTTTGAGTGGAATTTTCTGGGTTTCCAGACATATTTGCAGATTCTAGGTTACGCACACGACCGTGCGCCCGAAGGGACACGCCCGTGTGGCCTCAAACCTGCATGGACACGGCCTTGCATCC
>JAJEJH010000624.1:0-63706 GCA_026122585.1 Anacardium occidentale
TTCTATTATGGGCGGCCCGGCGGCGGTGGCTGCAGCCTGACTGCTGCCCTTTTTGAATTTCAAAATTTTTTTAAAATTTTTCTTAATTTTTTTTAAAATTTTTTTAATTTTTTATATTTAAAATTTATTTTATATTTTTATTATAAATTTTTAATTTTTAAAAGGGTAATTTAATAATTTTAATAAAAAAATAATAAAAAATTGGGTGATGGGTGAGAAAACAGGCTTTTAAACTTAAGCGGGTGGGACTTTGTCCCCGCCTCAAACTATGGGTGGGAAAATGTCCTTTGGCCTTAAGTTCATGCACTTGGTTTTCAGTTTTCTTTAAAAAGCATAGAGCATATGGACATCCAACACGAGTCCGTATATATGTATATATTCTAGGTTAGGCCAAAGGACATTTTCCCACCCATAGTTTGAGGCGGGGACAAAGTCCCACCCGCTAAGTTTAGAAAACCCGAAGTCCCATTCATTGATTGTTAAATCTAACAGTCAACAGTGAGTCAAGGGGCAAATTTGTCATTTTACAGTTAAAATTTATAAAAATATAAAATAATGTTTATATATATAAAAAAATATATTAAAATTTAAAAAAAAATTTAAAAAATTTTATAAAATTATAAAAAAACTTAAATTTTAAAAAATAAAAGTCAGCCACCGCCGCCGCGCCGACGGCGGTGGCCGCGTCAAATGGCACCAGGTGGCCGTTCCGACCACCTGGATCCAAGAGAGGCCAGATCTGGCCTCCGGAATCGACGGAGGCAGCCAGATCTGGCCTCCTCCGACAAAAAAAGGGTCGGAAACGGCTGGAGATGGTCGGCTTTGGCCCCAACTGCCGTTTTCGGCCAAGGTTTCAGGCGGAGGTGGCCAGATCTGGTCGCCTCCTGCAAAAGAGGAGGCGGCCAGATTTGGCCTCCTCCGTCGACTCGGGAGGCCAGATCTGGCCTCCCTTGGAACCAGGTGATCGGAACGGCCATCTGGTGCCATTTGCTGCGGCCACAGCCGCCAGCGCGGCGGCGGTGGCTGGCTTTTTTTTTTTTAAATTTAAATATTTTTTATAATTTTATAAAATTTTTTAAATTTTTTTATAATTTTTAATATATTTAAATATTATTTTATATTTTTATTATAAATTTTTATTAATAAAGGTATTTTTGTCATTTCATCAAATGTGTTAATGAATTTGAACGAAAATTGGATGAAGGGTGGGAGTTCGGGCTTTTAAAAGTGAGCGGGTGGGACTTTATCCCCGCCTCAAACTATGGGTGGGAAAATGTCCTTTGGCCTATATTTAATCGATACATTTAATAAAAAATATTAAAAATTTGAAGGTTTTATGTCAAATAACAAAAAAATTACAAATCAGACATCACACGCACTGCAATTCACAGAAGTAATTGTAAAGTGTCACACGCTCCTCCGATGCTATAATTCACAGTAGTAATCACAAAAGAAGAGATGCTGAACAATCAAACAAAAGTAAAAGAAAAGGAAAACTCCAAACATCCCAGTTTTTCTAGCAAACATTAAGACATATGAGTTGAGTAGCCAGCAGAATTTCTATTCAAAGCTCTCTCCAGCCTCGTCTCAAATGGGGTAGCGTACCAATTTACTGCCTTGTCCTGCATGCCCACACAAAGCTAGTATCAGAACCCAAGAACTCCTGACGTAAACATTCGATGAAAGCTTACTTCATATAGTGTACCTCTCTGTACTTGCTAGTTGTGTTGGGTATGCCTTTGTAAGGAGACACTGAGCCAGAATCCTTGGCACTGCTTGTGGGACTCCAATAGCTCCCAACACTCCCTATTATGGCCATCTCATCAGGGCTTCGACTTGGTGACTTCCTTGGTGAAGAAGACGAAAACTGCTTGATTTCTTCCAGAGTCAGAGCACCTAAAATAGGTCTATCTTCTTGGCTCCTCAGTGAGTTTGATCCTTGTGACATGCTTTTCTCCGGCGTAGTGTTCAAAGAAATTACGTTACTCTTGTTAATCGGTGTAGTTTCTGATGAAGACAACCAGTTTGAGAGGCTAGCATCAACTGGGACTTCTTGGTTTGGCTTCTTGGATTGATTAACAGATTTTTTTTTGAAGCTGAAAGGTAATTCTTTGAAACTCCGCTCCAAGCTAAATGAAGCCCGGGGTTCTTCATCCTCTGTGAAATTCTCTTTCTGGTGCTTCAGTTGCGATTTCCCCTTATTTTTCACAGTTTTCCATTGAGTGAGATTTTCAACCGGGTTCAAAACAGAATGGACATAAGCACTTCTATCTCTTACTCTTTGATTATCCTGAATTGGCTTCACACCTCCCTCATCCAAATCACTTGTTACCGAAGAACTGTCAACAACATTCTTTGTATCATCCTTACCCACAGCTATTCTTGATTTAGCAACCATATCATAATCATCATCCTCATAAATATCATCATATTCCACTGCCCCGTCATCCTCCTCGTCCTCGTCACAATCAAGATCACTACCCAATTCCAGTTCATCTTCTTCATCATCGCTTTCTCTGCAGTTTTGGTATCTATAATTAGAAGGATAAGAGCCCGAGCTCGATGTAACGGAACTAGCTTCAGAAGAACACCGAGTTTGCTTTGATTTCACTAAATTCTCCTCCTCTTCCTTCTTCTCCTTCTCCTCCTCCTCCTCCTCCTTCGCTTGCTTTCCAACTTCCTTGATCTCTGGCAAGTAAGCAGTGACCTCCTCAGACAAAATAGGCTCAAAGGTTTTGACATTAGAATCAAAAGAAACTTTCTTTCGAGTACCCGAGCTTAAGTGCTCCTCCTCATCAGCCTTAATCCTACACCCGCAACCCCGAAACATTACAGCGCAACAATTAAGAATGCTAAAAACAGACCGCAAAAGCAAAAACAGAATGCAACGAAAATCAAAACAAAAACTTTCGTTTTTATCACTTACCCCACTCCTGAAACAGGGGTCACAGACTTTTCAGAGTATTGCTCTGCTGAATAAACCGTAGACTGCACCGGAGGATTATAACTTGTAACTCTCAGCTGCAATTCAACAAACAAGTAAGCTATATACAAGTCTTTAAGTCGGTTTGGTTTCCTAAAACAAACCGAAAATTCAGTTATTAGTAGATCATAAAAATCTTGGAAAATCTGAAAATAGAAAGAAAAACAAAACGACAAAATAGATCAAGAAAACGCGCAATTCTTACATGGTCAGGAGAGTGAACCCGGCGTCGAAGTTTGCGGTGTTTGGCATCTTTTGATGCACCAAAACAAGCAAGAAAGCAACCCATTTGATCTGATGCGGTTGGTTTCAGCAGTTACTTGTTCTTGGTTTCTCTGTAGACTAGAGCAATGGGTTAATGTGGTTAATGAGATTCCATTTGTTTAGGGACAGAGAGAGGAGCGGAAGAGAGGAAAAGCAGTAGGGGTAAAACGGTCAAGGAATTTGATGCATTGAGGAGTGCAGGGCTTTTAGAATTAAAAATGGAAGATGACCGTTGGGGAGTTGACGATTGAGGAACACGAACTCTAAAGTGGGGCCTTTTTTATTATTATTTTTAAGACCTTGATTTCGTTGAAAATTTGGACCGTTTAGTGGTAGGTCCCGCAATGGCAAGAGCAAAAGTTAATTAAGTCGAATTTAATTGATGAAAAATAATATGTTTTAATAGTTTAATAAAAAAATTGTCCAGAGTGAAATAATTATGATTATCCTCAACATGAAACGACGGCGTTCTTAAAAACGCGTTGCGTTTCTTTCACGTCCTAGATTGCTATATAAATGAGCATCTCGGCGCCAAAAACAGAGGTGCCCTGTAACATTCAAATGGGGCTGGAAACTGTGGACTCTTCTTTGCCCGCATGACGCTGAGTTACGACGGCGCTGAAAACCACACTTTTTAGGTTAAGACGGTGGCTACAGCAGAATCATCTACAATATGAATTGCTGATGACTTGGTGACTGGTAAATGTCCATTTTGTTTCCCCTGTAATTATGTTAAAAATTAGGGTTTGATAAAAACTTTCCTATGATATTATGGTTAAAATGTGGTATACATAAATTATCAAATTAGAGTATATTTATTTATCTCAATTGGTTAAATGTTTTCTGGTTCATCACTTACTTGAAATACATCTGTATGCCTAATTATTCTTGAATGCGATTCATAATTCGAATTGCAGCGAATCTTTTTTTTTTTTTTGGAGTTTTAATCATTTGCCGTATAAATTTTTATATTTTATTTTAAAAATTCCTAGGCGTCTGGTACTAAAGTGTGGAAACCCAAAAGAATCCTGATGAAATGGAGGCCACTTTGGAAAATCTGCCTAGGCTTCTAAATGTTCATGAATAGTTTTTATGCCCAAATTTTTTTTATCTAATTGTCAATTTATCTATGTCTGAATATAAAGTTAGCCTGCGCTTAGACATCCATTAGATTGGCTACCACTGTAGATGAATTAGTGGATCCTCCATCTTTGTTTTATCATAGTTTTGTGGCTCCTATAATGTTTTTTTTTTTTTTTTTTTTCTGTTAAACATTGGTCTTTCTCATTCTTTCTATGCTATCAATTTCAACCATTAATATTCATTTTTAGGGAGAGCTTCCATCATGTTTTGATAATTAAAGAGGATAGAAGTTTCCCATTTTTTTTTTTCTTTAGGTCATGATATTAATGTCCCTGCAATGAATAATCTTTATGGTGAGCTCTGATCCTTTCTTAATTTCTTTTGATAATGTGGGTAGAAGCTATGCAGACTTATTTTTTAAATTATATAGTTTCAAAGGTGGGGAAATGAGTCTGATTCTAATTTGCCTTTGTTTCTTATTTTAGCGTGCGAAGGCCTTATGAATACGTGTCTTTATCCTTTCACAAAAGTTTATACTGTTCATAGTTATCCTTTTTTTTTTAACCACTTTTTAAGCTGTTCATAATTCTCTTTTGAAAAAGTGCTACAGCTTGTTGAGTCGAGATTTTTTACTTTTCATTATGTTATTTCAATTTTTTTTTTTCTAAGAGGTCATATACGGTAATGAATGAGTTCTCATTTTCTGGATAACGAAATTTTTCGATATCATTTCTGAATGTACTAATTTAAGATTGACCATTATAATCGTGACTTTATAGTTTTTTTTTTTCTTGTTGATTTTTTTTTTTATTGGAAGTTTATGATTAACTGACCTCAGGGGTTTGGCCTAATAGTAAGGGTTGAGGTCATTCAAATTGGTTAAAGTTTAAGTTGTGATGAAGTTAACAACTCTATTCTCGGGTTACAACAAAAAACTTATGATTAACTTGTAATTGATATTAGGCTAGAAGACTTATTCCCACATAAGGTTTTCCTATATGATAAAGTTTTATTCAAAAACTTTTAAAAAACCAAATTCCCACTCGATAACTAATTTTCTTCCAAATTTATTAATGTTTTTGATGAAATGACAAAAACATTCTCCACTAAAAAATAAATGATATTAATATTAATATAAAAATAAAAAATAAAAAAATTTAGAAAAAAAAGTTATCGCTACTGATAGCGTTGCCAACAACGGTGGTTAAGTGGTCAGAAATGGTCACGTGGTTGGATTTGCGATTAGATTTGGTTTTCTTGATGGTTATAAGTAATTAGTTTCAAACATGTCAACCGTTTTTTACCATCTCTGATGCAAAATAGGTCAGGTTTGACCACTTCTACCATGGAAGCAACTAAATCCTACCGCTAATCCAACAAGATGGCCATTTTCGACCTCTTGGTTAAGTTTTGGTAGTGAGGGTTGCTTTTGAAAATTTAAATTTTTTTATTAAATTTTAAAATTTTTATTATTATCATAATATTATTTTATATTTTAATAGTTTTTATAAAATTAATTTTATTATTTTAAAATTCTTTTTTAAAAAAAAATATTCATTTGATCAGTTAATTTTAATAATTGACTGTTAAATTTAATTATTGACTTTGATCAACAAATGAATATTTAACTGTTTGAAAGTTAATAGGTAAGATTTTGTCACTTAGAGAAACCTTGTGGGGGAATAAGTTGGCCTTGATGTTATTTTTATTAGTCTTTTAAATCCAATACACCTTCACGAGCTTGAATCACATCGATTGAGTTGGTGCAAATTGAATGATCCTTAACCTAGATTATACTTTGTCTCCTTAGTGGTGAAGATGTGTTTTTTATTTTTTTTCTCTTGAAGATGTATTCAAATGGACTACTGTATTTTACAAACTGCTATTTACTTAAACAATTTTTTGTCTTGTTTGTGAGACTATTAATTTGACGTGTAAAAGTCTTTTTGTGTTTTACGAACCGCTATTTACTAAAATGATTTATTGCCTTGTTTATGAGATTTTTAATTTGATGCTTAAAAGTCTTATTGACAGAAATTTATTTTCTTTTAAGTAGCATTCTTTTTTCATTGATTTTCCAGTATTGTATAGTTTGGTTTTATAAATAATTTTCCAATCACTTCACATTTTCTGTATTACTGACTCAAAATTTACTGCCACTCATTGTTTGTTTAAATTATTTTCTTTATGTTTTTTTCTAAGTTTGAAAATGATTTAGTAAAACAATGAATTTTGTTTCAGTTTTTATGATTTATGATTTATTTGAGGAGCCTAGTAAAGTGGGTATGGTGTTAAATCCCATCAAAATTTAAAGGATTGACAAATAAAAAAAAATACCTTGACACTGAAGGATGCATGAGAAAGCAGTTCCAATTTCAAATTTTTCTCCCTTCTGAACATATTGAATCATGGCCTAGGCAGGCCTGTACTTTGGAAAGCTATGTCGCTGTTCTCGGGTATGTTCTTTTTGGTCGTGTGGTGCTGGGCGGTTCCAAGTGCCTTGATCAATGCCTCTGGATGCTCAATAGCTATTGCTGTTGGGGTACTTTTCATTTGTTTAGGGCAATGGGTATTTGGTCGATAGTCACGTCAAGTTTTCTGTGACTTAAAGTTGTATACAACATTGTGGTGTATAGCATTGCCTACCTTGTGTTAATTCGTTTGTTATATATTGTTGCATTAAGATAAAGTCCTCGAAGAAGTTGTCCCATCAGATTAATACTAGCTTGTTATTTGGTTGCCATGCTCTTAATTAAATCCTATTCTTGATATAGTGTTGGTTTCTGCTTTGAGAACCATGATCTGTATTTAAATCCTGTAAGCTCACATTGAGATTAGTTTTTGGTTATAAGTACGGATGACATACAGGAGTCAGGCTTTTGATGCTATTAGGAATTCAATGGATGACATACGCTCAATTGTCATCCATTTTGGCTGAAAGATTACCCTAGTTTGTGTTTTGAAAGCCATCATCTCTATTAATATTTCAAAGAGCTTACAATGAGATTAATTGAAGGGAGGTCTTTAATAGCCATAAATTAGAGAGTTGGCTCTTCAATATGGTGTTCCTTCAAGAAAGAAATGTTGTCTTCGAATAGCTTCTGCTTTGGCTTGACCTTTATTGAATTTATCATCCATTTTAGCTGTCATGCGTATAAGATTTGGCATCTTAAAAACTAATGTCCCTCCAAAATACTTTGGGCTTACTTTTGTGAGTAAACCATGGGCTTAACTACTCTATAAACATAATTAACTGCGTTTTTTTCTTTTAGCTTACAATTTCATGTCGTATAACAACGCCATTTTCTTTTATTTAACACGTTGCCTTGGGGCAAGATCTTTTCCCGTGTGGTACTTTGCCTTCACCTTCATCTTTATAGCATTAAGTTAGATTTGTCCTTGTCGGCTGCTGATAGTTTTCTCTGTTGAGTTGTATCTCTCTGCCAGATGGACCAAATTGGTGACGCGGCAAAATGATCATCACAAGTTTTTTCACATTGAAGTATTTGGACTTATTTTGAGGGGATCTAACAAGAGATATTTCGTAGAAATTTCAGAGAGGAGAATATTGCTGCCCTGGTTCAAATCTTGAAATTTTCACGTTATTTGTATGTTTTTCAAGGCTGTCAATAGATTCATTGCACTGTTGTTGCCATGCGAATCTCATTTGGAGCAGAAGTTTTTGAATTTTTGAAGAGGATTTTCATTATACGGGTGTTTGGTTGGGCCACATTTTCATAATTCCTCTTAGTTTGTGGTTAATCCTAAAAATTCATATGAATTATGTCAATAAGGCTGGCATTAGAAACATGCAAGGCTGATGCAATTAAAACTCAAAACAAAAAAGTGAAAAGTTAGGTTGGATATTTCCCTTCAGACCACAAATATTGACAGTATGTGATAACATTGAATTTTGGATGTGTGTTTCTGTTCAATGATTTTTGAATTATTAGTATGCTGGGATCAGAAAAGTTACCAAAAAGTTTTCAGTCTGAATTGGAAAAACTTGTGTCGCAGCCTTGTTAACTTTTCAATGATTTTGGATATGTGTTTCTGTTCAATGAATTTTGCAAAATATTGTTCTCGTTATCGAAGCTCATTTAATTATCTTTGTTCACATAATGGAGTATTATCAAAACAACCCATTTTGTCTGCTAATAATTGGAATGTAGTACTTATTGCCCTATTATAAAATTCTGCAATTTGCCCGTCTGGTACTTATTGCTGGGTGTTACTTGGTATATGTATATTATATAAAAAGGTGGTGATTAATTAGCAAGTTATTAGTGGGCAAGACAATTTAAGTATACTCCACCCATGACCTACAAAGATAATATTATTTATTTGGAAATAAATAATAAAAACGCGAAACATGCTCATGTATTAAAAAACACCATTTAATGGCTGAGTGGCCAAAATATCAAAATCGTCCTCCTAACATAGGAGTAAAGAAGTCAAACTTGTAGCAGATGGGCTGGATCCTTCTCTAACTTCATTAATCTAATGAATTTTTGGTCAAAGATTCAACGCAACGACTTTTTGTGTGGTTAGTATTTTTATTTATCTATCAATTTTATCCACCTCGTAACTCTGAAGTTGGAATTCAAATTGGTGAACTTGATTATAGATACTCATTCACATGGCGGATCTGAAAAGAAAAAGTTGAACGATACGCCGAAGAATTTTCTCGGGAGGGCGGGAACAATGGGTGGAGTGGAGAACCTCTCCTACCATGCACAACAAATCAAACAAAATATAAACGTTTATGGTGAAAACATCAACGGACAAGACAAGGACAACAGGCGTTTTGTATGGAGAAACAAGGAACAGAAAAAATGACTCTAATCCATTATTATTTATTAAGCTTTTGTTTTGTATTGTTTTCATCATAATAAATCTTTCTCCCGGTTTAGTTATTATAACTTCAACGAGAGTAACCACTCACCCAAGTGATCCTCATCTTCACTAACTAACATGTCTTCATCAAACAATACTTCTCTGTTTCTCTTCCAGGTCCTCATCTCTTCGTTACTTGTATTGAACATCTCTGCAACACCCATGACTCAAGCGGAAGCTCTCATCAAGTGGAAGAACACTTTCACGTTTCAACCACCTTCTCTTGCTTCATCATGGTCACTTGCCAACGTCAACAACCTCTGCAACTGGACTTGTATTATTTGCGACTCCGCCGGAACCGTTTCTGAAATCAACCTCTCAAGTGCAAACATCACCGGGCTTCTCACTGAATTCAACTTTACTGCATTTGCAACTCTCACTCGCTTTGACATTAGCAGCAACAATTTTGGTGGGGATATACCCTCTGCCATTGCAACTCTCTCTAACCTCGTTTACTTGGATTTGAGCTCCAACCTTTTTAAAGGCATCATTCCTATGGAGATGGCGCAGTTAAAGCAGCTTCAGTATCTTAATCTTTATAACAACTATCTCAATGGTACCATCCCTTATCAACTTAGCAATCTTCAAAAGGTATGGTTCCTAGACCTTGGGGCAAACTTGTTAGAATCCCCTGACTGGTCCAATTTTTCAGCTATGCCTTCGTTGCAACACCTTGGCCTTTACTACAATGAGCTAAATTTAGAATTTCCTTCCTTTGTATTAAATTGCCGGAACTTGACCTACCTTGATTTGTCTCTGAATATGTTGAGTGGTCAAATACCAGAACTTGTTTTTACAAATCTGGCCAAGCTTCAATACCTGAATCTCACAAATAATCAATTCCAAGGACAATTATCAACAAATATTTCCAAGCTTTCCAGTCTCATACAACTTCGCTTGGCAAATAACGAACTTAGTGGTCAAATTCCTGAGGATATAGGTTCGTTGTCTGATCTCCAAATGATTGAATTATATAACAATTCTTTTAGTGGGAAGATTGCGTCTTCTTTAGGCCAACTCAAAAAGCTTCAGATACTCGATCTCCGTCTCAATGCATTAAATTCGACCATACCCTCTGAGCTTGGCCTTTGTACTAATCTTTCGTACTTGGCCTTGGCAATAAATCAGCTCAGTGGGGAGTTGCCTTTGTCCTTGTCAAATCTGATCAAATTGTCTGAATTGGGTTTGTCTGATAATTTACTCTCCGGTGAGATTTCATCAAATCTCATTTCAAATTGGACTGAACTGGTCTCATTGCAGCTTCAAAACAATTCCTTCACAGGGAAGATTCCGCCTGAAATTGGCTTATTGACAAACCTTAATTTCCTTTACTTCTATAATAATAAGCTCTCTGGTCCTATTCCTTCTGAGATCGGAAGCTTGATTAACTTAAGAAGTTTAGACCTTTCTGGAAACCAACTTTCAGGCCCAATCCCTAAAACATTGTGGGATCTCACAAACCTTCAAGGCTTACAACTGTTCTCGAATAATCTTAGCGGTCCAATTCCACCAGAGATTGAAAATTTGGCTTCATTGGCTACTTTTGATGTCAATACAAACCAACTGTATGGAGAGTTGCCACAGAACATTTCTCGCCTCCCTGCTTTACGGTCAATCTCTCTGTTCACCAATAACTTCTCTGGCAGCATTCCTAGGGATTTTGGGAAGTATGGTCAGTTGACCTATGTTAGCTTCTCTAACAACAGCTTCTCCGGAGAATTGCCACCCGAGTTGTGTAGTGGTTTTGCTCTTGAAGATTTTACTGTAAATGGCAATAACTTCACGGGATCATTGCCCGCCTGCTTGCGTAATTGTACAAATCTGAATAGAGTCCGACTTGACGGCAACCAGTTCACGGCTAATATCACAGAAGCGTTTGGAGTTCATGAAAAATTGAACTTCATTTCTCTAAGCGACAATCAATTTATTGGTGAAATCTCCCCTGTGTGGGGAGAATGCAAAAATCTCAGTAATCTGCAGTTAGACAGAAATAGAATTTCTGGAGATATTCCTGCTGAGCTCGGGAGTTTGACTCGCTTGGAAGTTCTAAACCTAGACTCCAATGAACTAACAGGGGGAATTCCGAATGAACTGGGGAACTTGGACAGGCTGTTCATGCTCAATTTGAGTAATAATCACTTGACAGGAGAAATCCCTCATAGTATCGGCAATTTGAGTGGGCTCGAGTATCTTGATTTGGCGAATAACAACTTGACCGGAGATATACCAGAAGAACTGGGGAATTGTGAAAAATGTTTGAGTTTAAACTTGAGCCACAATGATTTATCCGGAGAAATACCACTCGAGCTTGGCAATTTGTTTGGACTACAGTACATGTTGGACCTGAGCAGCAATTCACTCTCTGGTACAATTCCTCAAAACCTGGGAAAGCTTACAAGACTCGAAAATCTCAACTTGTCGCATAACAAGTTCTCAGGGAGCATTCCAGAATCGTTTTCTAGCCTAATCAGTCTACATTTTATTGACTTCTCCTACAATGAGTTATCAGGTCAAATTCCAAGCGGCAGCATATTCCAGAACGCATCTGCTGATGCTTTTATTGGAAATTCAGGTCTGTGTGGAGATGCAGCAGGATTACCTTCTTGCAGTCTACCATCGGCCCCTGGAAAATCCACAGAAAAGAAAAGGAAGGTTATCATTGGTGTCACTGTTCCTCTATGTAGCCTATTACTTCTTGTGATCGTAGTTGCCGGAGTTTTAATTTATAGGCGCAAAACCAAACTCATTGCTGAGAGGACAAAAAGCAGTCAATGGCGTGATAGTTACGAGTCACTAATATGGGAAAGGGAAGGAAAATTTACTTTTGGGGATATTGTAAAGGCAACACAGGATTTTAGTGGCAAGTACTGCATTGGAAAAGGAGGATTTGGAATTGTGTACAGGGCGTTATTGCCAACAGGTCAAATGGTTGCAGTCAAGAAACTTAGTATGTCAGACACCAGTGATGTTCCCTTGTCCAATCGTCAAAGCTTTGAGAATGAGATTCATGTGCTGACGGATGTTAGGCACCGGAATATTATAAAGCTACATGGGTTTTGTTCCAAAAGCGGATGTTTATACCTGGTCTATGAATATGTAAAAAGAGGTAGTCTCGGGAAAGTTCTATACGGGATGGAAGGTCGAGTAGAGCTGGACTGGGCTGAAAGGGTGAAAATTGTGCAGGGAGTGGCTCATGCAATTGCATACTTGCACCATGACTGCTCACCACCTATTGTGCATCGGGACATATCTTTGAATAATGTCTTACTTGACCCAGATTTTGAGCCAAGGCTCTCTGATTTTGGCACTGCAAGACTGTTGAATCCTGACACTTCTAACTGGACCACAGTTGCTGGCTCTTATGGCTACATGGCTCCAGGTAATCAAAAATTTATTTTGTGCATTTTGTTCTTGTCTCTTCAGAGAAAGTTAAGGTCACTTGATGTCATTTATTAGAGATACTTGCCCCTAAAACCTACTTTATTTCTTTGTGATGGTAGATGTAGAATGTGTTTATATGTAATTGTTCTTTACTAAATGAACTTGGATTGTTAAATTACTCTTAATGTGCAGAGCTAGCACTCACAATGCGAGTCACAGAAAAATGTGATGTTTATAGCTTTGGAGTGGTGGCATTAGAAGTCATGATGGGAAGGCATCCGGGTGAACTTCTAACTTGTCTATCTTCATCAAGGACATCTTTGTCAGACAATCCAGAATTGTTTCTGAAGGATGTGTTAGACCAGCGACTCCCACCTCCCACTGGCCAATTAGCAGAAGACACCGTGTTTGTGATTAATGTAGCATTAGCATGCACAAGTACCATTCCAGAGGAACGACCTTCAATGCGTTTTGTTGCACAAGAATTATCAGCAAAGACACAGGCATGTCTCTCTGAACCGCTGGGGATGATAACCATAAACAAGCTAACAAGATTTCAAAAGTAGAACCAACGTGATTTTGTTGGTGGAAATTTGCGATTGGCAAACGCTGCTTTCGAAATCCTCATTCTCATCTAAAAAAGCTTGGTCCTGCCTTCCTGCACTTGTATATACCTTTCATTCAACTTTGAGAAGTGTCCAGTCTTTGGTCAAAAGCGGACTTTGTAATAAAGTAATTAAGTTGTTAAATTTGATTTAATAATCAGCTCCATTGATTGACTCTTTTGCTCAAGCACATAAATCTGAATTTGAGAAGTTTCAATCTCAAGTTCTTCATACTCACTCTAAAAACACATCCAAAGAATCCCTCATGGCGTGGAAAAAATAAAAAACTTGAACTTGTTTGATTGATTGAACTTTGAACCAAGGCGTATTTTCATGGTTCTTCCTTCTTCAACTCATCAAGCAGCAAATCTTGAGAGAGGAGTGGTACTTTTTCAATTGCAGAAAATTGATTTTATATTGTTCAAGCATGCAAGATGCCGGTGGCATCACATTTGACATCATGAATAGAAACATAAAGTCTACAAGGAGTATAACCTATATAAACCAACAAGTGTCTCCAAAAGATTCAAAACATTAGGAGAATAAACCGAGCAAAAGCTTCATAAGGATAAACAAAGAATCATGCAGGAGAAAGGTAAAGGACATCCAGAGCAAGACTAGCATTCAACTCCACATTGTTTGAGAAGTGGACCTGTTTGCTTGGGCAAGAAAGGATCAATTCGAACCCAGAGCAGGGAGAAAATTGATGCAAGAAGGACAGACCAAAGGACCACAATGGTAGGAGTCCTGTTCTGCTTTCCCATCAAACCTTTGAGGAAAGGATAGAGATGAACGATGACCCAGAAGGCAAAAAAGAGCTTTCCAAATAAGGGACCCCATGAGCCATAGCCATTGTTAATTGCATCAGAAATTCCAGCCACGACTCCCACCATGTTTAAGATTATAAGAGTGGTCGGCGGGATAAGAAGGGTAGTCCACTTGAAGAGGTAAAGTTCCCCAAACTCTTCATCTTCTGCTGCTTTTGATGTTACAGTAAAGTTGGTATCAACTCCACCAAGGACCTTGAGTAGGCCTTGGAAGACAGCAAAAAGGTGCGCAGAGACACCACCAATCACCCAGAATTGCTCATTACGCCACCAGTCTTCAATGCTTACACCACTCCATCGAAGCTCAAGCACACCAGTTATGATGATGGAGAGGAAAAGTGCCAAGAACCAAATGCTAGCAAGGTTGTTCAACTGCAGAAGCAAAAAATGATGGCACAATAGGCGAACTGAGTTATTGGCAATAGAATAATTAAGAATCATTATTTTCTGAAACAATTTGGAATAATACTTACAGTCGGGATGATAAATTTTCCAGTCAAAAGGCAGACAGCTGGAAGGGTACAATAGGCAAGTAAAGGAATGGAAGTGAAAGGATAAACAATGGTGTTGGTGTAGGCAAGCCTCTCCAGCCATTTCAGCTTTCCTCCATAGCCATACCATAATGGGCAGTGGCGACTGAGACAAATTTCAACAGAACCAAGAGCCCACCTCAGAACTTGGTGCAATCGATCTGATAAATTAATAGGAGCTGATCCCTTGAATGCTGGTCTCTTTGGCATGCAGTACACTGACTTCCATCCTCTACAATGCATCTTAAATCCTGTCAAGATATCTTCTGTAACTGAACCATAAATCCATCCGATCTGCAAAAAGGGGACTCTACTAGTCACAAAGTCTATTGCACACGTTCAGCATAAGTGTAAAAATACCTAAACAGTATAAGAAACCCACAATTTACATAAAAGAGTAAAATAGCTGATTAATTGTTACCTCTTTGCCCCATTCTGTTTTTTCTTCATAGCCACAGCTTATCACATGAATGGCTTCCTTGACAAGTGATGCGCTACTAGTTCCTTCAGGGAGGCCACCATCTTCCTTGAGAGTGGATGCAATAAAAACTGGTGACTGTCCGAATCTCTTCTCAAAATTTTTCTGTGACATAAGTGATGATTTCTCCAACTCTTCGTATCCTTCAAGTCCTTCTTCAATCTCTTCAAGATCAAAGACGTGTCCGGACCCTTTCCTCACATAGTTTTTCCCCATCATTTTTTTCTTCTTGGTGTACAATCCACTAAACAAGCTTCGCTTTTCACCTTTCTTCTTTGACTTTGACTTCCTGGAACCACCACAGCAACAGCAGCACCATGAAGGCCAGCAGTCACAGGTCATCTTAGGCCGCTTCTCAGACACAGGTGGATCATAGCCGTACAATGCCTGTCGATTGAAGACACATCCTGTGCCAACATAAACTGGTCCTTGGATCCCATCTAGGCCTTTCATGTTAATCTGTAACCCAAATATGGATGGCATTAGTTTACCCAATTCTGATTGAACTTAGAAACCAAGAATGTGAATCAAATTAGTATGGCTTACATCAAAGAACACAGTATTGCGATTAGCATATCTATCGTGACGATCAATACCATCGAACCTCTGAGGAAACTGGACATAGCAGAGCTTTTTCCCGAGCTGTGGGTCCATTAAGAAACACATGGCTTCTCTTACAGCCTTGCTGTTGTTGATATAGTGGTCACAATCCAAGTTCAACATGAAGGGTGCATTGGTAAGTACTGCAGAGACTCTCACCTAGTGATCGCATACAACAAACCAAAGAAATTCGAACCGTTAATCGGATATCAACTGAATTGAAAAACAAAAGTTGAACTTGAGATAAAGAGATTTTGACCAGAGCATTCATGGCGCCGGCTTTCTTGTGGTGGTTATAACCAGGCCGTTTCTCACGCGAAACATACACAAGACGAGGAAGCTCTTTACCCTCTATGTCAAGTGCACCTTCACTTCCCAAATATACCTGCAGAGCAAGATATGAATCTAATGAAATCTGATAACTTCTTTGAGAAGAAAAGAAAAAAAAAAAAAACTGATCTGGGACGATCTTGCAAAACCTGAAGCATTCCAGGATGATCACGAGTGTTGTTCCCTGGCCATGGGGTACCATCCTGCATCACCCACCCTTCTTCCGGTTTTTTCTGGGCCTTTGCCACCAATGCGTTAATCCTCACTTTGAATTCTTCATACTCTCTCTAAAATACGTACAAAAAATCCATAAGCCTAATTTAATAGTAGAAATGAAACATTACTTAAATTTGTGGAGGTGGCTTTCTTACTTTCATGGCTCTGCGCTCCTTCACAAAAGTAGGCTGCACCTTATCTTTCAAGTAGTCAATCTTCTGATTAAAATAGAATTCAGGAGCCCTTGGTTCAATTGCATACTTCTTACAGAATGGTACCCATCTCCTTGCAAACTCAGCAGTTTCTGATAATGAGTCGAAAAGCAGCATGGAAGCACCATCATCAGACACATAACAGCTCACCTTATCAACCGGATAATCTAAGGCCAAGATTGATAGAACTGTGTTTGCTGTAATGATTGGCGGCTCCTTAAGAGGGTCAACTGTACTCACATAAACATCAACTGGGGCAAGTTGGTTGGGTTCGCCCTCGCGCTCAAACCTCACGGACAGTCGATCCAGGTAGGTTTCTCGGGTTATAGGACACCATTTCGGAAATTGATCAAGTATCCAAGAGAAGGCGAACCATACTTCACAAATTACAGAGATAAGCCATAAGGGAAAAGCATCATAGGCTGGAGTTAAAATACGGAAACGAAGGAAAAACCCCAGAACGATGAAACGGACGATAATGACTATGCGATATGGGCTGATTTTGCTCGAGGGGATGGGGACTTTTCGCCATAGTGGTTGCCTAGCTTCTGCCAAACTGGAGCAATAAATTTGTTTATTTTAGCATTTGAATGGCCGCTTGTTTATTTATTCAAATTTAATAAAATGAAAGTAAATTATTCCAATCAATTGATGAAAAAATTAGCGTAAAATAACACATACAGGAAGTCATCTTCATCCCCTTGCTCATTGCCTCCATCATCTTTGGTGATTAAACCTCTCTTTTCTTGCCTAATTTTCCACTTCTCAACTCTTTCTTGCCACTCCGCGCTAGTGTAAGCCTCCTTCTCACCTTCAAAATCCTTTTCAGCAACTACACCCGAATCCAGCATCGACTCGTAAGCAAACCGAAAAAAAAAAAAAAAAAAAGAACCACCAATATTGAATATTATAACGAAGAGAAACAACTGAGCATGCTTACAGCTTCCTGCAAAGGAGCCTGGACCATTGAGATGCCACGGCTGTTGGTTATAGTCCCCATGCTCCTGCGAAATTCGCCAACTGGATCTTAAGTGTCTCTTCCTTTTTTTTTTTAAATACACTCTTTTTACTTAACGAGAGAATTAATTGTCATTTTGAAAGGGAGCAGGAGGTGTCCTATTTTATCAGTAGGTAATAGTAAATTGTCAACTTTTCTCTAATATTCAATTAGTAGCTAGATTTGAATATAAATCACCAACAGAGCGACTCCCGGTTAAGGAGGCGTATTATACATCAATTACCGTGCGAGAAGCGACATGATTCTGATCTTGGTTATCATCATAGCGATTCTTAATCTGGAACTCATCCTCAAAATCATCGGCGTCAAAGTTTTCTTCCCCGTCTCCTGCAACTCTAGGACAACCTGCAATATGAAGAAATTAAACACCGAGCACGATATCTTCAAGCATTTGTTTAAAAAAAGTAACTTTATTGAAAAGGATAAAAAAATGGTAGCGAGAGTACGCTGTACCTTTGTGACGCTTATATCGAATATTGCAGGCAGGACAGCATTGGTTGCCTTCACTTCTTTCATACTCATAACAAGGCCTGCAGACCGGGAAGCCACATTCATGACATGCCACAAACAGCTCGCCATTCTCTTTAAGTCCGATCTCATCACCACAAACTCGACAGGTTTTTGGTGCAGACTGGCGGGTGGATGACCGGTTCTGCCACATAATCAGTCATATATATTCATAAGAAACATGCACAGCATTGGTAGAAAATTAATAGTAAAGATCAACAACGTAGTAAAAATCATAAAGAATAAGAAAAAGGTACCTCTTCAGAACCATGCATAACATGGAGCTCGTTTCGGGTATGAGAACCAGCAACAAGACCAGCCATGGGCTTTGAAGCCATGGCAACCAAAAGAAATGAAAGAAAGGAAGAAGAACGGTTGATGAGAGAATGAATGGGAAAGAGGGTGGTATTATAAGGAAGACAAGAACTGATGAGTGTGGAGTAAGAGAGAACGTGAGAAATGGTGATGAATGGGGTGTTTCTACCAAACTGTGAGTTGAGAAGTCGTAGGTTTGAGTCTAAGAGACGTCAAGGTAGGAGAAGGATATAGTTGAAGATTGTTAGTTTGAAAGACGCTAGCGGGAGAGGCAATAGCTAACTTGGATTCAAAGAAATGCGTCTCTCTCAGCTGCTAACCTCTCACAAAACTAGCACATACGATAAAAGGCAGAACGACAAATTGCAACCCAAGGTTTCCGTCAATGACAAATTATGGTCTATACAAATTTTAAAAATCAAATATCTGTTTTTTTTTATTATAAAAAAAAAACTAAAATATCTTTTATAAAAATTCAATAATATTAATATTAAAATAAAATTTAATATAAATAATGTTAAAAATAAATTTAAAATAAAATAAATATTTAAAAAATAATTATCGCTATTAACGGCGTCACCGACTATAATGATTGTCTTTAACCTCATCAAATAGTTAAAACCGATCACTTAATTCTATTGGTAGTCAGATTTAACCGTCTCTGCTATTGTGATAATTAGAATCTGTCATCAATAGAATTAGATGATCGTTTCTAATCACCTGATGAGATTAAAAACAGTCATCGTCATCAGTAATGCGAATAAAAGCGGTGATTATATTTTATTTTTTAATTTTTTTATTATTTTATATTATTTTATTTTAAATTTATATTTTAATATTTTTATAAAATTTATTTTTAATTTTAATTAAAAAAATAAAATATTTATCTAATTTTAGTTTTTAAAATTTGTATGAGTGATAATTTGTAATTAAGTCAAACCTTAGGTAACAATATGTGGTTCGGCCAAAATAAAATTTTATATGTTGCTTGGATATTGGAAGTCTGCTCTGCAATTGTTAACCTAAATACGAAGATACAAAACATGGAGTTAATTTAGGCTAATCATGGAAAAAAAAACTAGACAAAGGGCTGAGACATGTATTATGTCGTTGATATTTTCTTGTTTCTAGATATCAGAAAAGATCTCATCCAGCTCATTTTACGGCACACCAAATCGAAGGTGATATGGCAGGGAGAATTAAGCTCCATGTTAAATCATATGAACATCACCGCTCAACCATAAACAACACAGTAACTAAACATTAACATCGTCCAGCTACTACCTACCACCAACACCGAACACCAAATCCTTCGTCTAATTAAATTCTTTATGGCTTCCTTCTCTTTCTTAATATTGCATTGTGAAGCCGGTACTATATATATATTACTATTTATTATTTTATTATATATAAAAAGTATTTTTTTCAATAATACATACAGTAGATATCTCATTAAATCTTACTAAAATTACATAGACGGAAGTATCATTTCTATCAAACTCTAACATAAAAAAATACTATTTAACCAAAATATCGTATTTTTATTTCATTGAAAATCTTGTGCACACACTTGAAATAAACCGGACACTATATACATAAAAATACTGAAAACTATAAATGTGTGTATATATAGATATAAAGCAAAATAAGACATACAAACCATATACATGCCATCTAACAAAATTGGGTCGTACTCACAACCACTGTGTGTTCCGACTCAACATCTGACGGACTAACTTACAAAAAGAACAAAACAAAAAAGGGTCAGTGATAAATCACTCAATAAATTTTTTCTTATTTCTACCCACAATAACACAATACAAGTCTACTTTAATAGTCAAACACCCATTCAACTTTATTGATTCATTGTCTTTTCTCTTTATGCAGAATTCAATGCATACAGAAGCGTATGTATGCATGGAAACATTTATATTTTCCTTGTTACAGACATTATTTGATTTCATGTTCTTTTTTTATGTCACTTTATGATTCGTTTCTAATATATCTTTTATCTGAAATTCCATGTTTATCATCCTTATGTTCCTCAATCTCTATTCGAATATTCTTATATTAAGTTGTACTTGTACTCATGCTATATTGTCGAATATAAGTCATGATACGGTATATGTTTAAACAATGTTGTTGCCCTTGAGCATATTTATTGAGACATTTTCTAAAATCTTGATTGTGATCTGAAGATTTTGAAATAATGTAAAAATTGAAAAGTTGATTTTTGAAGATATCTAAAAACATCTACTATATTAATCAAATTAATGAACACAAGGATTCAACATCCTAACTATGTGAGGTTTAATTAAATTGATACTAATAAGTAAACTAGTACTGATATCTGAAATTGAACTAAATCTGTAGTTTGAAGACTAATAACTGATAATTAATAATTTGATAATCTAATAATCTGTTAATCTAATGCATGATTAACATATATAAATGTCTTCCTTCATCGTGGATGTTGGTTATACCCATGGCTGACGGGCGTACGTACTCATAGGTGCTCCCTCATATTTACCCCTAAAATGATGTCTAAAACATTGTATTTTGTTTTGAAAATATGTGTATAAATCACTTGATCCTTTTCTAAAAACACTAAATGACATGTCTTATTATAAAATATTTATCATGTATGATATCTTTTTATATATATATAGTCTACCTAGCTAATTTAATAATTATGATTCTGTTTCGTATATTTCTTACTTAAAATCATGATTCTCTCATTCATTCAATTTTTTAATAAGCTTTGTATAGGGTTATGCACAGTTCTATAGTTGATTTTTTTTTTTTTTTTTTACCATTTTTGTTTCTCTTTCTGTTATCTAATCATGACTTATTAATGGATTACACTGTTCAGAGTTACTATTAAGTTTCTCATTTTTATGAGGGTTAAGTCAACTGACTCTGGGAGAATATCCTTTATTTTTTTGATAAATTGTAGAATTCTCTACTATTTTGCATCAATTTTTACTGTTTCTATTGTTTTATTGGTTGCACGGGCATGTGTGTGGTCATGCGTATAATCATGCATACTTTTATGATTTTCTCTTTTATTTCCTACTTACTGCACGATCGTGTGCTCTAACATGCACGATTGTGTATGAGCACACAATCATGGACTTGGCCTTGCACGAGCTTTCATATCAATTTCTTTACATGGTCGTGACCTTCAGACACAACCATGTCTTCAAATGTAGACACAAGACCATGACTTTAGGTCACACAGTCATGTCCTTACAAGATATTGTCTTCCTCACCTCAACCGTGTATACATATATACAACTGTGAGGTACTCAAAACATGGTTGCATGATTGTGTGTCATTGGTCATACGGTCGTGCATCTTGCTCTCCTTCAACAAAATGCCCTTTATATTATGCAAAACCATGCCTAAACTTAACCAAACACACACTCTCATTCCACACAATTTCATACACCTTTCATACTATTAGGCATATACTATTATCATCAATAACACCCAAATATCACAAAAAAAGCATCAAACCCTCTAAGGAATACATGCTCAAACATATATACATGTATACATGATTCAAATCCTTAAATTTCTAAAAGTTCTTATCTATTCACAGCACCAACATGTTTACATGTTATCCCACCAACATACACATATCCAACACAACATCATAAGCAAAACATACTCTAATCCCAAAGAAAACAAGGGAGAAGGTAAGGAAAACACTTACTTATGGTTGTTGCAACTCACTCTTTCTCTCTCTCTTTCTCTCTCTAGATGGATTATTCTCCTTAGCTGAATTGGTTGCCACTCGCTGCCCTCTTTCTCTCTTGGGATTAGGGTTCTTTGAAGAAAGAAGAAAATTTGGGTGAGAAATTGTAATCAAATAAGGATGAACTAACTATATATATGATAGTGGGAATTCAACTGAGGTACACAATCGTGTGTCCTGGGACGCACGGTTGTGCTCCTATGGAAATACAAGATTTTCATTTCTTCAGGCATTGCACATCAATTAGTCTCTCAGAAATACTCATGCACAAGCTATATATGCCGCAAAATGACTATTTTACCCCTTAAACCATCTCATATCTATTTCTCATTCTAAAATCTCTCTTTTAACCCTGCTTATAGCTTAAAAATACCATTTTAACTTTGGGATATTACATACATTTTATAGGAAATGGGTTTTAATCATCAAGTATTTTTGCATTACTTTACTAATATTATCATATCAATAACAGCAACCAGCTCAGTTGAATTAGTGTGTAATAAAGTATCAATTATGTTAATCTAAAGTGTGTATATAATTAATATATATATATACACACACACACATACATATAGACCCACTAAGTATACTATAATGATAACATCATGTTACTACAGATAGAAATTTGGGCCAAGTTGTAGCATCATATTTCTTCTAGCTATCACTAGTATTTAAAGTATATCCTATATATATGGTTCATTTATGGTAACTGTTAAGGTCATTCATGCATATAGCAGGGAGGGAGAGGGAGTAAGTGCAGCGCATTATAGCAGTAAATAGATTGGTTTTGTTTTGGATATGAAAATCTATTCGGCCATTTTATGTAGAATGAGTACAAGATGCGGCTTCTAAGCTTTCCGCCTTCACGCATTATTGCGGCTTGAGGCTTATGTTTCTTGTTGACATTATTTTCGCCGACTAAACAGAAGAGTCCACTAAAACTTGCTGACATGAATTCAAGTGACAAAAGAAGGGAGAGGACTTCAAACTGCGAACGGAAAAATACAAAAATAAGCTCTTCTGTTCTATGAAATAAAAATTTCCATGAAGGATGGAGCAGCATTAGTATTGCCTCGCTATCTGTAGCTGGTTATTACTCTTACTCATCCATTATACTTTGGCAACTTGAAGGATGGAGCAGTATTGGTATTGCCTCGCTAGCTGAAGTTGACTCACAAGAGATATTAGGCTGGCTCAGAATTCTCATGATCTTCTGTTTTATGTGCATGATTTTTGTTTCCCAATTCCTGCCAACTTTCTCCCAACTTAGAGTTGCCATTAACTGTTGTAGATCCATGAATTTCCGGATTTGATCACCAAGCTTTAAGTTTATCAATGATTTTTGTTATACGGTAAAAAGCCTACAATATCTTATGATCAACAATCAATTTCAAATTTTTATCGTTTATTATTTAAAAGTATAAATAAGTCTTTTAAAAATAGTGAGAAGAATTTCATGAGATATTATATCTCTTCATTATATATAAGATTTTTTTTTTGATTTTTTATTGTATTAATTTTAAAAAGTTTTTGTTTTCTATTAAATCGATATTATATTTCATTATTATACTTTAGTTTAATAAGAATAAACAGATCTATAAAATATATTTAAATTAAAAACATTTATATTTGATTATTTGAATATAACTCTTCCTCTTCATCAAGTAAAGATAAAAAACCTAATATAGAAAAAGAATACAAAAAGTTGAATTAAGTTTATTACTAAACTCATTATATATAAGAATTACCTAAGATAGAATTCTTAAGACATATCTCATTATATATATAATGGTAGACATAACATTCCGACTATCAAACATAAACATGTTAAAATTTCGTTAAGTTCTATTTTCTGTAGATTTAATCTATGTCACATGATAGTAGATAACATGATTGATCAATTAACATAAATGAAGCTGAAGTCTAAATATAAAATCCAATTCTGAGTGACAGATTCACATGAAGCTGTTCTTGGAGCTCCCATGATAAAATTAGGAAAGGCAAGATGGACAGAAGTGCCTTACATAATGTAACATAATCTCACTAGCAGAATTTATCAGCGCTACAACTCCTATGAGATCAAAAGACGTTCAAACAATGAAGAATTATTAACAGGTTACTTTCAGTTTTCTAAGCAAATCGTGAACAGAAAAGAGGGGGGCAAGAATATTTTCTGGAGACAACTAAGTTTATTAAACGTCCTGATCCTGCGTCTTTTCAGGAATACAAGAAGACCCTGCATATTCTGACGGCATGCTGGATGCAGCTGACTTGCCGACGAGTTGGCGAGATGCTCAATGCCATATCAGGAAAATCCGCCCTCAATAAGGACATATCTAGCAGCCGTATAAGAACATTCCAAAACTTTGTTTAACTGCTGCGGGAGGTTACAGTGATTCAAAACAAAATTACATCGCTGAATTAGTACTTTTGCAGCTAACATGATCGCCACAACCATGCAGTAAACGTTCTTTCCTCCTACTTTTTGGCTCAAAGCAAACATCACCATGATAAAATAGTCAGATACAATAAGATGTTGGCGCAAGCTATGCTACATGCAACAACTTTTACCATTCTTAAGATAACCTAAGTGAAATGCTTTTAAAATCCAAAGCATGGCTTGATTTGTTTCTTACTTTAGATTCAGATTTTTTGGGTGTTGGAAAGATTTAAATACTGAATATTTGCAAAATGCGGAAATTACAGTACCAAAGAAGTAGAAGAAGATGCTTTGAATATGCATATTTTCCGAGCATTTTAATCACCTGTGGTTATTACCAAGGTTTTCATCCTCACTTAAACAGGGTACAATTACGGGAGTTGAAGCCTATAATAATCATACTCAATTTATTAATCAACATTATTTATGGACTAGACATAAGAGTGCACAAGCAATTGCCAACTTGGACATAGAGAAGAGGGGAGGACTTCAAAAAGCTTTATCCATTAAATAAGTTAACTCGATATAAAAATCTTCCTCTGAATGAGTATCAGTTGCCTTGTCATTCTATGCTCGTAAGTCTTATTCATCAGTTCTGGGCCGCTTTCTGGGAGAACTTGACCGTGAAACATTTGGCTCAGCATTCTCTGAAGTTTCTGCATTAGGTGCCTTTTGCTTCTCGCCAACCTCCTGCGAAGTTTCTTCCAATGTAGCTTTGGCATTAGCATTGTCATCAATTTTCTTTACATGGTCAACCTGGGTGCCTTCCGACTCACTTTTTGCAAGGGCATCTTCAATTTCATCCAAAGATAGCATAGAGGGATTCTCCAGTTTTGATGGTGATGATTTCAGTTTGTCAATCCCTGACCTCTGCTTCTCAAACATCATTTGCAGGTACCTCCCTTGTTCTTCAATCCGCAGTTGTAAATTTCTTTGAATCTGCAAAGGAGAAATGAAGTTAATAAAGAACTATATATTTTGCATAAAACCCAAGTATATATTTGCACAGAATGATGGGTATGACAACTAGGCATAACCAAATAATAAGCTAGAGAAATTAGGGGAATTCCTGAACCGATAACAGGTTTAAAGCCAAAACTAACCAGCACTCAAAACCCTATAAACTTTAGACCCCCGAGCAGAATTCTTACTAAAAATGAAGTAGGACAAATCCATACCTCAAGTTGTTCATGCAGCCGCTTTTGAACTTCCATCTGCAATCGCAGAGCTTCAGTAATTTCAATACCTCTGTTAGCAACACCAAAATAATAATAAGATATTTAGTATAAGATTGAATACAAACAAGGAAGCAATGATACAGAAACCTTGTAAAGAAGGTTAAACTATACAAAATGCAGACCTGGTGGACTCCAATATGGACTTCTTAAATGAAATCCCTCTTTTCATAGTTCATTTTAATTCACTTTGTTTAAAACTAGATGCATTAAAGATCCTTAAAAGGCTCAAGTTTCAAATGATGGAGTGTTGCGCTTTACTGTAGTCCCATTTTATACTCAATAAACCAGCCTAAATCAAAGAATTAAATATAACTTGCAAAGCCTTCCTTAGGACTATTTGATTCATGCAAGAACTCTAATTGACCTGCCTAATCTCTTCCGAGAGTGAATACAAAAGGTTCTTAATTTATAGCAACTGGACAAGCAGCACACAGACAATACTGAAAAGCCAAAGGGCAATGAAATTGTCGTACACTCAAAGAACTTTTTTTTTCCTGATCGGGTCTCTATGTGCTGGCTTTAAAAATACATTTATGAAAATGGGAAAGCTTTCTACCTTTCAACTTCCTCATCAAATACAGTTATAAAAGAAACACATTATAAACTCACAGATTCTACAACTTAAAACAAATATATAAGACATAACTTGACATCTGTGGAAATATCTACTTATCAACCCTTTATGCTTTTAGAATGATATCTACCTGTGAAAGAGGCACCAACAGTTTCCCATATTTCAAAAAGTTACTGGTACTTTGAAATGGTCCTTTTCCCTTACAATTTCCCATATTTCAAATCCATTCACACACAAATCACTATGATTGTCACCTCATGGTAGGGCTGGATACGAAGCGAACCGAGCCCGAACACGATCTTGGTCGGGCTCGCTTCGGTTGGGCTTCTCAAATGTCCGTGTTCGGCTCGTGTTCGGCAAATAGTTTGGGTTGAAAGTTCGGGCTCACATTCGTCCGAGCCATTAGCGACGAGTTCGTTCGTAAGGCTCGGCACTGTTGCTAACCTACCGTAACCACCACAGCTTCTTCGTCGCGGTCAAGCACACGGCGCAGCTGGATTACAAGTTACAACCGAGACGGAACGGCCACGACGAGGTAAACGAACGGGACCGGTCGAACAGGTGCGTGCAGTGCAGCGTGCGCCTCGTCGTCGTCGACTCCGGATTTCCGAGAGAGAGGAGAAGATGGAAATGGAAGAAATTTGGTTCTGGCTTGGAATGGAAGAGTGGAAGAAAAACGCGAGTGCAAGCTGGATTTCCGAAACAGAACGAGCGGTTCGTTTTAACCGAACATTTCGTTCCGAGTTCGGGTTCGTACTCGTTATTTCCGAACAGTGCCATGCAAGCTCGGGTTCGCGTTCGGTTCGGGGTATGCTCAGCTCGTTTCGCGCTCGAACGAAGCGAGCTCACAAACGAGCCCGAACCTGTTCGTCTCGTATCCAGCCCTACCTCATGGTGTATATTTGGGTGTGATACTACAGTCCCCAAAACAAGTATCACATGAAATAACTACAACCGGACAACAAATCCATATATCACATTATGGTTGAGAATCTTCCATGCAAAAATAAAGACTTACGTTTTTAAGTCCAGAGAAGATATGTCATCAAGAGGAGTCAATCTTTTCTCTGAGGATCCTGCAACAATAGAAAGCACCAGATTACCTTAACTGCATTCTACCAACAATATCTTTGTATATGTCAGGAATCATGAATATTAAGGGATCTACATATTTGTGACAAAAATATCACTTAGGTATAAAATACAGAACGAAAAACCATAGGGTTCATAAATATTAATCTAATGTGCTTTCTGGAGCAGAGTGTTGAGAATCTACAGAGGTATAGTGATCACAGAACAAGGAACTTGTGAGATTAATAGGAAATGATTATCTAAATTGGTATGCAGAATAGTATATGACTTGTCTGAAACATATATAAAAGAGTTAAACTACCCTTGACAAGATTCATAATCCCAGCCACATGCCTCTCCTTCTCTCTCTCTTATCTGTGAATGGCTTCTATGTTGATCTCTGCACAATGAGTTACTCCAATGGAATGCTAAGTGTACATAGAGAGTTTAAAAATATATTTGAGGTGTAGAATTATATACATAATAACATCAGGGAAATACATCCACCTCCTATGACAAATATCCATGTCTGGTGAGTTAATTTTCCATGAAAAGAACTATGGGATCAAAATGTGAAAAACCCTTTCCCTCCTGGACAGCCCAAACCCAACAAGGATTTAAAAAAAAAAAAAACAGAATATATCAGCTTCTTCATGCTGATACTTAAAGCCACTGTTACATACCTTCTGTTGAATCAGGCCTAAACCTCGCCGTCCTATATTTCTGCAGTTCAAGGAGCAAATATTCATAATTAAAACAATAATATACATCCAAACACATACATAGAGGAACACATTAAAAAGCATGTGCTGGCATGCACACATAATAAACTATTTGAACAACAAAGTGAACACCAGAAAAGGAAGAATTGTTTGTACCTGTAAGTGGCTTTTCACATGGTAAATAGTCAAGCCATCAACTTTCATGAGCTTCAGCACACCCTTTGGAGTAGCTCCTGTGAGTTGAATGTAAAACAAATCAGTGGCAGCATAAACCTTAAAACTTAAGACAAGCAAGCGGGCAGAAAAGAAACACACTTTCGCTACCACCAAGTTGGTTGACAGCTTCCACAAAGGCCTCATGAAGTTCTGGTGTCCAACGCATCCGTGGCTTGGCTGGGGCACTATTTGTAGTGGAAGACGGGGTAACAACAGTGTGGATTTCTCCAGAAGGAGCAGGATGCTGGTGATTAACTTGGGGTTGATGTGCTGGAATACTTGTAGGTGGTTTGGAAACCTGGTATGGCATCTGATGCAACAAGATTAGAAAATGAAGCACAAAATAGCACTAGAAAGTATATAGTTTATTTTGCAAAGGATCTCAATCACCATTTTTAGTGAGAAGCTCAAACCTTTGGTTCCAGGTCCGTTATATTGCTGTCAACAAGAAGATCATTCCAGTTAGAAGCCAAAGCGTCATCATCGGTAATTAGCTGGTCCGCCCAATCCTGCCAATCATTTCGTTTACTGAAGTCCTCTGATGACATGACACCACTGCAACTACTCCTTTCTATTTGACTATTGTGGACAGGAGTGTTTACAGGAAAATCAAGATAACCTGGCAGTGACTCTGAACACCAAGAAGAACTACTCTCTTTGGTGTAATGACTGGAAGTTGTGGACCGAGGCATCCCTGAATGGGAAGATATTGGTAGTTGCAAGGATGCAGTATTAGTTGATGTTTGAGGAATAAAGGGAGGGTTCATATGCTTTTGTTGAGGTGATACAGATGAATAATGAAGATCACTGCAAAATCCAGATGATGATGAAAACATGTGCCCAACTACTCCACTGTTTGATGAAACATGAGGTGCAGGTGTTTGTGGCCTTGTCCTATGTTTCCTTTCCATAGAGACCTCTTGAGAATCTGGTAACTTGGGATATGTATCTTCCACAGGGGTTGGAAGGACCGGTAATGATGAAGAGACTGTTCCAGACACCCCCAGATTGCTGAGCTGCCTAGCACTGGATCTCTGAATGGACATAGGACGCGCCTCCATTGCTATCCTTAAATCAAATAAAAAAATTTGTCATTCAGTCAATTGACAGTATCTCAGTTTGTGCACCTGCACTTTTCATGTGAACACCCACCAAATAAAAGATTCCTGAAAGTACCTCTCTCACTTGCTTCCAATATAGTGCCAAGGAAAAGGTCATCAACTTATTTCTGTCATAATAAAGATAAATTAATAAATAAAAAGGACCAAAAGGGAATGCACTAGTTAAAAGTTGTTTCTTGAAGGAATAGCCAATGAGAGGTGCCTACTCAGAAGAAAATGCACAGACAAAAATGGAGACGTCCAAGGTTATGGCTGAACGATAATAAGCACTTCACTGAATGCAATCCAAAACTGTGGCCAAAATTTTAATGTTGCACACACACAAAAGAGCATATAACAAAGGCAGAGCCCTCATCACAGGAACAAGTCCTTAAACTCAAATGCTTAGAAATCTTACAGTTTGTATCACATGCAAAAAGATATTGTAGGGTAAACCATAATATATAACATAATATGTCGCCGGTTGTCAAAAGACGATACAATAGATTGACTTAGATCAAGGTCTTAAATCATTGAGGTTCTGCAGACTACCCAACTCTGGAGACAGTGACATTTGAACTCAGAAAACTGAGACACTCATAATAAAGGATCGAAAAATAATGTTTTTGACGCTTAAATCCAGTGAAAACCCTGTGAGTGCTAATACTGCCATAAAGATTATCCATACACCAAAAATTTCCTATGCAGAGATCACCATCTGACTCAACTTAGTAACTATAGTTACAGTCACTGCATGGAATCTTGAATTTTAAGGTCCTCATATTAAGTTGGCAATATTAAACCATGTGGTAATAATTTTTGTTTCCATTTGTTAAGCACATAGAATGTTGTTTCCACTGGTGAAGACCTTGCACATTAGACACATGATAACTGATGCCATTTCAAGTACATGCTTTTGTCTAAAAACAAGTACAGGATCATAATCAACCAAACAAGACCAAATTTCACACTCGTGATAAAAACAAGATACCAGTCAATCAATATACCGCTAGACATTTTCATTTGAAGTGAAAAAAGAATTGCTCAGATAAAGTTTCACAAATTTACCATGCTTTAAGCCAGGCCTTTAGCTAACCTATAACATCATTACAGTTAGGTCCACTAAACAATTTTTATTTTCATTCATACTTCAACAAGTCATCATAACCAATACCGTCATACCCAAAAAAAGAAGCTGAATTCGGTTCAAAGATGAAATTTTGACCCGCACCCATCAATCCAAAACCAAGAAATTAAAAAAACAATTGCTACGCATCTCAACATGCAACAAAAATTTCTAAAAAACATACCATGCAAAAGCAGTAAAATAATAAAATAATAATAATAACAAAAACAAATTTGAGATTGCAAAATTCTAGCTCAACCTATCAGAGATTAAAACAAGAATGGGTTGCTGAAATTGAACCTGAAAAAAGAGGAAAATTTTAAGCAGGAAATTATAAAATGGGCATGTCGAATTCTTACCTGCAAATTCAGCAGAAACCTTTCGAAATTGAAAGAATCGAATCAAAACTAAGTGACCAAAAAACGACAGAAAATATCTGGCGAGACAGGCGGGTGACTTAAATTGGGTGACTGGCGGTGCGAAATGATATTACGGAGAATGGTGATTACTGATTAGTGCGTCTTTGCCCTCGCTCTCTCTTGGCGTTTCGGGTGTCTCTGATATTAAAGAACAATGATTGGTCCATGCGCTTTCGGGAGCGCGTGTCGGCCAAACTCTGTGGGGGCTGACGTAAATAGTGCCTGTCATGCGTTTAGGGATCACTTTGGGAGTGTGTGATTGGACAGTGCTGAAACATGTGATGTGGTGCACGTGGAGTAAGGGTTTTGTCTTATGTTTAGAGAAACGTTCTTTCAGTTCGCTTAATAGCCAACAGAGCCTAAGACATTTTCCTTTTTTATTTTTAGTAAATTAATTCCTCCCCAAGGTTTTGTGGGCAACAAGAAAGGGCCTGCATCACACACACACGCACACATTTTTATCTATATAAGGCAAGTTGAACTAAGCCCAAAACCCAACTGGGTTGAAATGCCAGCTTCCCCGTTTTCTTGTTGGTTTGTGGTTTTATAAAGCAATGAATTAAAGAGACTTGTCTGATCAGCAGATTTTATATTGCAAGAACAAGAATTTCAGACTTACTATTTCTAAATCTTTCTAAATATCTTGAGTTGAGGGCTTATCTTTCTTGAGTACAAATCCGACAAAATATAACCTTTACTTGACTCGTGGCCAACAAATAAAATTTGCAATCTTGAATGGTTGAGAAATAAATGATTTTGTCCCCCGCAACCTCAGGAGTCCCGATTAAACCAACAAGCTCCATCTTTGCATAGAAAAAGTGTTAAGCCAAAACCAGGGCTCATACAGTTACATTTTGCTACTCCATCTCAATGTCTCATGTGCTTCTATTCATCTACTGATATTATCCACACCACAATTTCCCATTCACACCCTTCCACAATCATGCAAGATGCTATACACCTTATAACTAGTGGAGAGTAAAGTTTGTGTCACAAGAAGAAGCTGATCCCCCGTATGAAGAATAGCCTCCATATTCTTTTATAGAAGCATAACTACTTTCTGTGGATACCTGAAGCTAGAATCTTTAGTCAACTGTTGCCAGAATTTCTGACTCATGAAGCTTCTGTTTAAGTGGGAAAGTAGGACAAACTATTGAAGTTCAAATACAGTCATCGATACTTGACGTGATTTTGCCGCGATGGTTCTGTCTTCCACTTGCAGACTTGATAAAGAAACATTAAACCCTTATCTATAAATTGAGCTTCAGCGTTTTACTTGGGAAACTTTTAGATTCCTTAACAACAATCTCAGAAGGGTTCTACAGAAAATATATGAAATTTGGCAGGTTGAATTCAGGATAGATATTACACGGAATTTCGTAGCTTGAATGCTCTTTTTACAGTGGGGAGTCCCTCGAAACTGCTCCATTGATCTCCAACGATGCCCCAGATGAGGTACCCTTCATCATTCAATCTCTTTCTTACTGCAGACTTGTATTGTTGCACTTTCATGTGTTCATCATTAAAACCCCTAACCCCACTAGGTTTTTTTAGTTTTTTTAAAAAAATCCTGAAACAGATAAAAACCAAGAAAATGAGATACCCATTCTTGTGGCATTACTTTAAACACCCTTATGTTGATCCTCCAGCTTTCACAGCAGTTTCTCAAGCTATCTCCCACCACATCTTTCTTTCTGGGTTCAAAATGTTCCAGTCTGAAAGTGCCAAGCCAATGAAGGGGCTAGTGAATGCTAGTGTGGGTTCTGGACTGATCCACAGGTCCATCATCAACTATGTTTTCTTCCGTGAGCGTAATATCAGTTGCTCCTTGATCGTTTTCATCCTCACTGTAACATGCTCGAGCAATATTAAATTCAGTATGTTTATATAGCTGGAGAAATTTAAACCAATCCTCTTCTAATTCATGATGAGAAGCTGTCAGCTCAACCCCTGGATGCACAGAAGCAACTAGATTATATTTTAATGGCTAGATTAGCTATTAATTAGTAAACGATATGAATGAACACACAGAAACTATATATGAACAGCCCGCAAGATTATCCTTATTATTTTTCTTTACCACCCTGTCAGCATATTTATTAAGCTGTCCACCTGACTTAATGCATCAGTCCATGCCCAACAGAAGGTGCCCCACGGTAAGCATTGAACTGAACTGACCCAAATCATCCATTAATTGCAAAATAAAATGAGGGAACGAGCTTGTCTCTACCACACAAAAATAGGTCCAAGACCAAAATCACAGCTAACTTCATCACATTATGGAAGTCCATTTCATGCATTTCCTTCCTATGAACTACAAATCTCGCAATCTGTGTTTTTCAACCTCTTTTCTCGTGATATAATCTTTCCAGCCTTACCTTTCACCTCCTCGAAATGGTATGAAGATTGGTGGGGTTAAATCTCTTTTTTGAAAATCTATCTAAATTATTTTTGAAATAAACAAGTTTGCTTCCGAAGTAACATTAAGGTTGAATTTAACAACCCAAACTTTTTGGACTCTGCTTCATGCATCTGAGCAACCGCGTACATATGATATAATATTCCAAAATTGTGCATTCATCAAATATTTATTTGAAAATAGTTTTATGATAACTTACACTTCATACCGGAGAAGTCTTGGGGTCAGCCTCACCAGTCGGCTTAATAGAATCCAACAAAAAATAAAAAATACTAAAAAATATATAAAATGTAGGACGATTTGCAAAAACACGTCAGTTACTACGCTAAAAGCCCGTCAAGGTACGACGTTTTTTACTACTTAAAAGCTTTTTTATAAGCAAATAATAAAGATAAAAAAGCTTTTAATGTAATTCATCTTAATAGTTAAAAGTTTTTGTCTCCGAGTATGTTATTAATATATAAAACAGTATTTCACAGAATTTATGCAGTAATTACGAAAAATGTGTGATGTATATAAGATATCTTTTTTAAGGAATCTCTCTTATCCTCCTCTACTACCCAGAAAGTCTTTTATATTTATTGAAGGAAAAAAAATTATATAATGTATATATATATAAAATTATTCTTATTCATTCATGATTCCTATTTTAATTTCACAAAAACAAAATAACCACATTGATTCCATGTTCTTGACTTCATAGTAAGTAATAGCTTCTCTAGATAATATAGAAAAATAATATTGTAGATATTATGGACTTCAACTGTCTTTTGAAGCTTTGTTTTGTTTATAAATGATTGAAACTTTTATCCACGTTCTCACTTGATATGAGTTGGACCGGTTTTAAATTAAATTATTTTAAAATTGAATTTAAATAAGTTTAAAATGATCTCATATTTTATACACATTAATTTAAAAATCACATGCTCAAATTTAAGTTTTTAAAGAGTTTAATTTGTGAAACTTATAAATTAATAAAATCGTTTAAATTGACTTAACAATATTATTTTGATCAATATACATTAAATTAATGTTATTTTGACATTTAATACATCAAATAAATTGAGTCGAATTGAGTTTAAATTCGACAAAGCTAAATTCGATAAATTCAAATCTAAACTCAAAATCAATTTGAATATGTAATCCTTATCCCTTCACTTATTATTAAACGTTAATTTTAGGAGTTGAAACAGCAAGGAGTTTTCATAGATAACATTAATAATATTTGTTGTTCTTATCGGAATTGAGTTTTCAAGACACAATTCTGCAACTCTTAATAACAGGGTAACATCAACAGTCCAACACCAATCCCAGGCGCTCCATGACTCAGTCTCCCTCATCCCAGCATAATAACAAACCAGAATCCAAATACTTTAGAGGGACGGTTCCTTCACAGTAAGTGTTCTCACAACCCACAAGCTTAAAAGATTTTTTGTTGCAATGGAAACCAAGAAAGGCAAAATTACATGGTGGTGATTCAGACAAAATGGATGTTAACGATCGACTGGAGAACATTGAAAAAGGAAAAGAGTAAATTCAAGCATATGAATAGACGACAAAAAGAGGCATGATTCTTGGTAGTGTCTTCTTAGGTAATTAGAATAGATCACACACCATTTTCGTTGATTTTTTCAGAAAAAGAAAATTACACAAATGAATTTGACTTATAAACTTATTTGGAACATACATGTAGTCAATATTATGCTCTTTCTCATATCTCAGTTTAATGTTGTATTACTAATTTACAAGCAGAATCCAAAACTGTAATATGTAAAGTGATTCTTGAAACTTAAATAAAGAAACAAATACTGTATAACTGGTTGTCTCACAGATGACTTATTTCTGAAGTTCAAACAAGGATTTCTTCAACAATTATTGTGCAATGAATGATCAAGAAAAGGACCGTCATCAAAATTGAGAGAATAACTGTGGATATCATAGCTATACTGGACATTCATCCTCTGCCATCCTACTGCTTGCTTCCAGAGAGACTTCAATTTGCAGAACAACTGCATCACCACAAATGATGTACTGCAACCACCACTGCTTGGCTCTTTTCTTTCCAGACTCGCAAGGGCGACAGCAGAACCGGTGCTTCCCATTTTCTCTCCCCACTTCAAGAACTGGATCTCCCTTCAAGCTATGTATACAAATTCAGGGAAGATGGTTTACACGACTAGATGCTAAAAAGGGAACCATGAGAAAATATAGGTAAAAAGAAAACAAGAAGATCAGTCTTTCAAGCATCAATGCCCATTATCATGTGTCATTGTCCGTTACATTATATATTTAAATTATTTCATTATCACTGGCCCATTCAACTTTTTCAACTTACCCATTTGTCTCAACTCACTGTTCATATCAGGCTACTGATGCTAAGTCACTACTGGGGAGACCACATTTTTAAAATTGGCTAGTCCACCAAAGAGTTGCCAAGTGTTTTAGCCTTTAAGACTTTGCTTAAGTTTTACTCTAGAGTTGAACTTTCCCAGGAAGCATCTATGGGGACAAGGTAGAACGAGAGTGGACTGATCAAGAAAAGTTCTCACCGTCCATGAGTAAATGAGAGATGATGACAGGATTGATCACATACTTCCTTTGCAAAATTCATAGCTTTTTTTCAGTTGAAGTTTGATCACATTTTATCTGGAAAAGGCCCCCACAAGGATGTGAAAAAGACTTTGTGGGGGAGATAATCTGATAAAGTATAGAATAAGGTTCGAACACTCTTCATTCAAGCAAAGATTAATAAACAATAACGCATACATCAGATAAGAAAGTGTTAACTGTTCTAACCATGTTTGTTCTCTTCTATAGGAACCGTAACAGTATAAATATTTTTAAAATGTACCAAAGTGTACACGTGTGAGCATATGAATGTATCAGTTAATGTGTAATTAATAAACTACTCCTTTAATTCATTATCTTGTATCTAGATTGATATAAGCTTCTGCTACTGCAGTATTATACCAGAATACACATTATCAAAAACAGTATCACAGCTGAACACACATGCTCTATATTTTTGTGAGGACTGAAATCAAAACCCAGAGCAATCTTGAGCCCTACATCATGTTCAAAATCAAAACATCAGAAAGCACCAAAACAGGTACTTATATAAACAACCACCTTAGTGAAGATTGGCAATAAAGAAAAGGCATTACATAAATGTAGAAAAGAGATTCTTACTCAAGAACAGACGTAACGCTCAAGCTCACTGTCAAGCACTACTAGCACCAGACATTAGATGAGACCCACAAACATGAAATATGTACAGCAACCAGATCCTTTCAGAAAGTTCACCTGAGAATAGTTAGAGGTTGATTTCTTGAAAGATTTAGTAGAAATCCATGTAATGATACTTGTAATATAAACATAAGTGTAATTTCATGTCTTTTAGGCCTGGTCCACAAAATTTAATAAAATGTGCAAAAGATATTACTTAGCACTGAGTAAAGAAAATAAATTTCCGTATCTTTGAGTGTCACCATGCATGCGCTTGTTTTATCAAGCAGGTTCAGCCTCTCAGGTAAAGAACAGGTCAACGCCAATCTCTAATGTTCTTTTTGAAATTTCAGCATATCAGAAAAAATATATTCCCATAAACCTAACAGGATCCCATGTATGCTGGACTTCATTTAAAGAATCCACTGTAGTGTGACCATTTTCTAGTAATTCTTGATACCAGGCTCAAGTAACCAGAGCAGGGTAAACTTCTAATCTGTTATTTGCATAACAAGATAGGTTATGGTAGCTTAATTTGATTTTAGATTCTTTTGCACAAATGAAAAATGCAAGAGATTTGTGACGAAGGCAATTATAACTTAGGTACTTTGGTACTGTGTTTTCGGTTCTATGCAAGAAGAAATTAATATCCTCCTCCTGCCTTTAACAAAGCTTTTTCAAATCAACACCCTCTTCTATCTAAACCTAATGCCATTAATTTTAACAATAAATCACCAATAAATAATCAGCATACAATACATAAAATGACTAAGCATCTAAATAGCTGCAAAGAAAAGAGATAGGTGAATTGAAATACTAACAATCCTTGTGTTCCTTCCCATCTTGAAGACAACTGCAGAATCTGCTAAGAAAATATTTGTCAACCACTAATGGTAATGGAAATACGTACTCAAAAAAATTAATATATTTTTTTCTTATCCTAATTATTATGAAACAGAAGGTGAGTAATAGTACAAACCTCATTGTTAAAGTATCTCCCTTGTAATGAGTTTCTATTTCACTCAAATAAAATCTAAATAAAGGTGACCTGCAATACCAGGTCAAAATCTTCAGCTGTCAAACATGCAGTGATGATGAGTTCTCTATCTCTCTGTTCTTCAAGATCTTCCTTTTTTCTTTTCTTTTTGTGTTAGTTTCAAATGGGTGGGGGATGGCAAAGTCTCATAATGTATAGGGTACTAATTTCTTTCCTACACGAAGTATATGAAGTTTATAGCATATGTACGGAAACAATGAAGAATCATAACAGTACCACAATGGAATGGCAACCGATACAAGGGCAGGCGGTAGTTTCCAGAGGTGATGAAGTTGACCACTTAACAATTTAATCAGATGCTCCAGAATGCAAGTATCCTATGTTAAGCCAGCAAAAAAATCATAGAAAGTAATACAACGAAATATTGGCACAAACAAGCAGCAAAGAATATAGAGCTAAAAGCTGGCCTAGTGTTTCACTCAAAAATAAATTAAAAATATATAATTAAAACAACAACTACTGCTCAATCCATTTAAAATTTGACCTACAGTATAATTCATTTTACCATATTTTATATGGTAATTGTATTCTGAGCAACTTTACCAACATATGCTTTGTAAAATATCCTTTGGCACAAAAGAACCGCAGGCATAATCCGCTTAAAAAAATATCCTTTGGATCTTGGATCAAGTGGAAATAGGGAGTGGTTTTGAGTTGACTACGTTCTATATTTGATCATACAAAGATTACGACACTTGGGAACTGATCACGTTACCAAGTGACATCAGTTTATGTATTAAATCTTGAATCAAGCAAAATTTCAATAGATGATTTTTGGTATACTTGTCCATAGATAAAGGGTAGATGAGGGACCGAACAGCATCAAATTCACCATAAAAATATAATACCTTTAAATTCATCATCTCCTCTTTAGAATGTAAGTGTCGTATTTCCTTGCATAATTCATGATACTGCTTTGAGATAGAAGGGGAATCATAAGAAACGGACATGAAATGTTCAATCAAACAGCACCATTTGTTTCCAATGCATCCAAGTAACAGAAGCTCCTAAGGAAAAAAAAATTAACCAAATAATTTTGATAAAAAGAATAAGAAGATTATCTAACAGAAATTAACATGAAAGCTGGACATATTAAGTGGTTGATCTATTCTAAGCCACTATATGGAAAAACTCAAGATTAATTTAGCAATATACCAACATTAATTGAATGGGCCTAAGCAGAATCTTAAAAGACCAAATAATAGAACTAACTGAAAGCAAAAAGATTGATATTTCCTTATGAAACCAATATGCAATTCAATCTAGAAAACAAAACAATGATGTTCGGCATTGATTTAGTAAGTATATATGAAATCAGTTATAACGAATCTTCTACAAGTGGGCACATGTCTGCACCTTGTATCAGTGCAAATCGATATTGGTTATTGGATGTAATTAAGGCTTTAAGAATTTGATAAAACAATAAATATTACATCATCTCCTTATATTTTCAAATTTTCAAACAACTTACCATGATTTCACTCAAATCATCATCACAGCCTTCTGCTGATATATGCAGCCGCTCAAATACTTGTACCCACTGGCTCTTGGGTGCAGAAAATATCATGCTTGCACCAGAGGCCAATCTAATGGTTCTCATATCAAGAAAATACATGAGATTTCTTGATTTCCAGCGGCTCCATGTGACAAAACCAACCAAGTCATCTTCAGCCCTGAGAAGAAACTAAAACACCTTCAGTTCAGACCAAACCAAAACAAATTCAAGCAGAAAAGATATAGAAAACAAATAGAAATGTTCAGCATTGATTAAGGGATCAATCTAATTGGTTATTTTATCAACCCAGCAAGGCCCCACAGACAACTACTTGTGGTAAAACATTAATATTTAAATTCCACCTCTTAGGCAACTCTCCCACATACCCCGGCAATGCTGGAGCTCTAAGTTGCTTCAAATGTTCTTCACCGAAGCTATTATGAGACTCAGTCCAACCAGTGTTTTTCACAGCAATGGAAAGGGCATCCAAGCCTGTCTTAATTGTTGATATGCATGACAATGCTGACTGCCTCTTGGACAACCCTTGAACAGCAAATGCTGTGAAATCATCGGCAGTAAATTTATCAATCTTCTTAAGTGGAGCAACATTTGAACATGATTTAAATGTGTCATTCACAAAAACCCTTGGTTCCATAACCAAGTCAAGCGATGAATCAAGAAGCATCAGCTTTTTGAGATACACATTAAAGCAATCATCCACCATCTTGGAAAGCTCATTAAGATCCATCTCCACTGTTGCTCTTAGAAAAGCGCTAAGATGAGCATCCCTCAATGGTAAAGCATGTATGAAATGTTCAGAAACAAAAGCTCTGGCTCTACTGAGAGTAGAACATGATAGATGTGAAAGGCCCTGATCATCACAAATGCATAGCAGTCACATCAAACTTATAGCATATTACTAAATTATCTAATTGTAGTGTAACAGTATAAGTATTGAAAAGCCAAATATACTCCAAAACCTGAGGGAAGGAAGGATTGGATGTCATTTCATTTACAGTTGCGTCAAGTTCCTTTAACGACTCCAGGTAAACATCTGTGCAGCTCAAGTGCCTAAAAATCTACCAATCATCACCAGATGAAATTTTATTTTAATAACCCAGCAAAGAACAATGATATATGTGCAGAACCATATCAGCAAAACTCAAACTGAGAATGAACTTCTATCCAACCATATCAGAAAAGTGGGATATTATTTAAGGGTAATAAGCCGGCCAATAAGCCCTACTTATGGTTGAGGAATTGAATGTAAAGAACACAATGTCCCCAATAAGATATAGCAAGCGACGACCAGGACTTCATGACTGATCAAAATAAATTGGAAAATCATTAAAACGTAAGTAAATCCACTGACGCCTGTTGTATTTTTATTACGTATTTCTATATACATAGAAATCATGATCTTTTTCAAATTAATCCAACACTGACTACTAAAGAGTACATGGAGGACGAATCATGCCTTTTAAACAAGAAACTGGATCAAATAGAAATGACAGAATCGCTTATTTAAAGAATTATAAATACGCTTTTCATTGATTGCTAACAAAATGCAGAAAAATTGAGTAACTACAATGTTGTAATTAAGACAGTCGATAAAGAAAAGCGATAGACTCGAAATGATAGAAGGTGCTCACATTCTCAAAAAAGAGAGCCCAGTGCAAAGCTGTCTTAATATTGTGGGCATCCCAGTGGGCAGGAACGCCAGAAGACTGATACCCAGATGCCAGAATGAGTATATCTACAAGCCCCTTTATCAAATTCGTCATTTCGTCTAAAGAAATTCCTGGGTAATTCCAACCCATAATCTTCTGTGCTTTGAAATGGAACCCAATTCAGTTGCTACTGATTCAACTCAATCGGTGTTGAGTAGCTGGGGAATAAGGGTAGATGTTTCCGTCGTCTAAAAGGTTAGGCGCTGCCTTTTTCCCGCTTTAAAGATGAAAGTTACGTGTAATAACACTGCTACTTGCTGCTGTGTGATCTAAAACCGAATTTTTAAATTCCAGTTTTTGTAAGGTAAATTTGTTTAATACACTTAAAGAAAAAAAATCAATGAAATTTTGATTAGATAAATGTGATAGAGTTGTGAGAGTGATTATGTTTTAATCATATCCAAATGCATTTGAAACTTACAATGAAATTTGCATATATATATATATATATATATATATATATATATATATATATATATATATATTGCGTTTTAACTTTGTATAAATACGTTCACAAATAACATAACACCATGCCAGCTACAGCATCAAACATGGCCAACAGTAGCCTGTACTCAAATCCTACACATAGTTTCCTTTTCTATTATTTTCATTTGTTTTCATTCCCCAGTTCAAATCGTTTCTAAAAGCTGCGGGGCAAACCAAACCTCCTTTGTTGTTGCCTGTATAGCTTTCTAGAGCAGAGATCTAGCAACGCATTCTAGGCACAGATCATTGGTATTGGATGTATCGTTAGGTTGTGCCGAGTCAAATCTGCTCCGTTTTTTTCCGTTGCAGAAAAGAGATCCCTTCCCCCCGCTTTCAAAATGATGAATATTCAGTCCGTTATAAAACAACATGAACAATCCCTATTTACATTGGTTTTATTGCTGAGAGACTGACCATTGGCAATCGCAATACTTCTTTCGGAAAGTACAAAATGCCCTCTACCATTAAGTAAGCAAATAAAAAGTTCAATAAAAGCCACTCATAGAGTGCTTGCCACGTTGCTACTAAAGATGTTTGTGGGCAACTTCTGTCTTATTCTACAACGAATTCTATGTTAAAAATGCCAATGTTATTAGTGCGTCATTAACTAACATACAAACCAGGTGTAAGTTTGTATTTTTCCCAAATGTACATTGACAAACGGGATCATATAGACAAATTTCAATTCTTTTTTTTTCATAACGAAAAACCCCGCCCAAAAGTAGTTCCCTAATCAGACATTTCGTTTTTTTCAATTCATTTTGATGTCTCGCCTAATGCAACTGCAAAAGTTACAACAAAAGCTATCATCATGTTCTCGCTATAGCCAGGAAAAGAGAAGAAACAAAACCAGTTATCAATCTTTTAGGCAGCGACTCTGAAAAATCTTCCCGCATAAGGTGCAGTTTGAATAGACCATAAAGTATCGGCAAAGGGATTGATGCCGGGATTACAGTAAGGGCAGTGGGTGTAGGGGACTTTCAGCTGTGGTTGCCACTATGGTAGAAGAGTTTTTGTATTAAATGTTGAAACCACAGTTAACAAACTTGATCATTCTCAACAGCACACTCTATAACAAGTATTCGATAAAACAAAATGAAAAATCGCATTCAATACTTTCAAAGCAAAAAGAAAAACGATTGTATAGGATCCAAAAATCTCATCAGACAAAACTACCAACAATAAAAGAAATTCAATCTCAGACGATGGCATTGGCAGCGCTTGCAATTCTTGGCCACAGATCAGCACACTCCTTTCCAATTGGTCCGGTTATGGCAGATCCTATAATCAAAGAAATCATGTCTCACTTTAATATTAATCAAATCACAATATTAAAACTAATCAATCGTACTACCTTTCATTTCTCCCTTAGGGTTCACAATCACACCCGCATTATCTGCGAATACAAAGCTAAATTAACAATCTAAAAGCATAATCGTAGCAAACTGTCAATAACTTGTTATTATCTATGCAAACTCACTATCAATGATCAATTAATGAAAACACCTAAATCATTATTAAAGAAACCTATTCATATGATCTCAAAATTAAATTTTCCATTGAGTTGAACCTTCGAAGTACATGTAGACGCCGTCCTTTCGGCGCCAGGGCTTGCGCTGGCGGACAATGACAGCTGGCATGACTTTCTTCCTGAGATCGGGCTTTCCTTTTTTAACGGTGGCCATAACCATGTCGCCAACGCATGCAGACGGCAATCTGTTGAGGCGTCCTTTGATTCCTTTGACGGATATTATGTAGAGATTCTTGGCTCCCGTGTTGTCAGCGCAGTTCACAGTAGCTGCCACTGGGAGACCCAGCGACATCCTGAACTTGTTCCCTGCCGATCCTCCCCTTCCTATCACAAAATAAATTAGATTATAACAACTAGCTAAAGCATTCAATAGCAGAGAAATTAAGTTATGATTAAATGAAAATTGAATTTGAACCTCGCTTCGACATGGTCGGTCCGCCCTTTTGTCTCCGATTCTCAACTGAGACAGAATAAAATGGTTTACATAGGTGTAGGGTTTTCCAGAGTGCTTGGACACGAGGACGAAAATGAACTTGATAACTTTACTTAAGGTGAGGGACTTGTTTCCACGTATAGTTTGAGACGGGAACAAAGTGTCACCTTTGAGGTTTCAAAGATCAAGTCTCTTACTCTTAAAAGAATTTTTTATAATTTTTATATTAAAATAATTATAATACATTTTTAAAAATTAAAAGAATTTATAGCCAAGGTATAAAATAATTTTTTAAATATAAAATTTAAAAAATTTAAAAAGGTCAACCAACCACCTCGCTGACATTGACGACGATGACTGTCGCTAGCAAAAACAGATAGTTGTTTCCGATCATTTGGTTACAGGGGAGGTCAGATCTGACTGGTCGTCTCCGTCAGAAAGAAAAACCGAAAATGATTGGTGGGACCAAAACCGACCATTTTCAATCATTTTCAACTGATTATTCTAACAAATGTGGTCGGATCTGGCCACATCGGTCTAAACTAGAGGCGACCAAATCTGGTCTCCCCTGAAACTAGGTGGTCGAAAACTGCTACTTGACTTTATTAGCGACAGTTAAATCTGGTCTGCTCTGAAACTAGATGGTCGAAAACTGTCGTCTAACTTTACTAGCAACAGTCACCGCTATCAGCACTGATGGTTGTGGCTGATTGCTTTTTTAAAAATTTTATATACATATAATATATATATTTTATTATGTTATAAAATTTTAATCTCAAAATGATAAAATTACTTCTGAATAATTATTATTTATTATTATATTTACTATTAAAATTTATCACAGGGTAGGAGACTGAGTTTTTGAAACCTTGTGACGACACTTTGACTTCACCTCAAACTATGGGTGAAAATAAATCTTTTGGCCTTTATTTAATTACACGCGCCGTGTAACCTCAAAGTGCTATATTTGAATGCTTTCCACGCACCGTTTTGCTTCAATCCCCTGACCATGTAGAGGATATCGAGTTCAGTGAAACGACTTGAGCTCAACTCGTGTGTTTCATTTAGGCGGGATATTTATTTTAAGTTAGAAAAGCTTTTTATGATTTATTAGCTGAGTTGGCATTTTGGATGGACAGAATTAGCTTAGTTTGTTTTTCCGTTTCTGTATATATTATAGACTTGAGTGTTTAGTTTTAAAAATGATAATTCAATTTACTCTCATCAAACTCAGGTTTCAAGTGGTTAATATGGTATGAGAGCCACCCGTCATCGTTTTCCTCCTCTTCAAACGTTATCAATCCCCCATGGGGATCATCCCTCCCTCACTCTTTATCTCAACCTTTTGTATTTTGTGGAACTCCACAAGGAAACTCATGATGTCACAGCTAGCCCCTTTCAATTCCTCGGGCAAGTAGACTCACCCGACCCTGATAGTCCAAGTTCTGCAAGGCCTCGAAGATGCCGTTCCAGTTTCAATTGCATTGCCGAGCGAAGATGGTTCCGGAGAATTTAAAGCTATCTGTGGCCAGGGTATAGATATACTGGTTCCTGGTTTGGAGATGTAAGAATTTGAAGAAGGGGAGGGCATAATGGAAGGGTCATTGTGCCTATGCTGTGGGACGTTGATAAAAACCAGGTGGCTTGTAATGACAGTAACGATAATAATTCAGTCTCTCAATTCGGGCATAAATGAGAAGGCTCGTAATCCAAGTTTAGATCTTGCAGTTGAATTGAAGATTGGAATAAGCTCATTTACCCCAATGTCAGTGACGAAGTTTCCAGAATTGCTGAAAAGATTCTTGTGTGACATTGGTGTCGTAGATGTGGAAATCGTCAGAGTTAGGAGGCATAATAAGATAGGACAGTGAATGATTTCTTGTTTAAGTGCACGAAGAAGCAGCTACTTGAGTATCCCAGTGAGACCACACGCTGCAAGCACCAGGTACTCTCGAGTCCTCACAACAGGGAATCCCTGTCATCAGCTGATAATAATGTGCACGTTTATTGTTCAGGGAATCCCTCCTGAAACCTCCATTTTATGTTAAGTTTAGTTTTACCAAATTACCGCCGTCAAAGCTTTGCCCACACTATGTTTCAATAAGAAATACCTGCACATCAAATTTGCAACTACCGCCAATATATCTGGGACAAAAATGTTCAACATATTTACACAACCCTATACAACAGGAGCCATTTTGAAAAGAACCACTCCCAGCTTCTATTAATAACCCTATTGGGCAAAATCAACAGGACGGTGGTGCAGCCAAACTAAAATCCACTTCATCTCTTTTCTTCAAGGAAGAGACTAATCTATAACTGAATGCCCCACAAGTTGATTCATCTTGTATTTATCATAGATTTGGATCCTGCACCACAAACACAGTAACTAGTATAAACGAGAAACCAAGTGCAAAATAAAAAAAAAAAGTTTGTAACATTGGTTTAATTAGACCATAATTTGTAAATTTTAAACTAATCATGCTTTTGATTAGTATATTAACATACTAAACTACCATGTGCTCATGTAAATTTGTCAAAGGAAGCTCTGGTCAGTAATCAAAAGATCCCTGAGGTGAGGCTAAAAAAAAAACATTAATTGATGAACATCAACTAGCTAAATCTCTTGTAAAAAGAAAAGTGCTTTGATGGAAGACCAAGGGTTACCAAAACCAAGCAATACAACGTTTATTTGTCATTCAACCCCTCAAACTCTCATACATATCTTATTCAAACCAAAATATACTACAATACAGAAATTTTTATTTTTTTATTTTCCAAAACAAACATCCCAACCGAATTGCACTCATCCAAATTCCACACAGTTACAGAACTTTTAACTTGCCATCCTCTTGCCTAGCCAGCTGGCAAAATTTGCCACCATGGACAAGATGATTCATTCAGCCAAAGAGAAAAAGCATGCATGCATAACCTGAAGCTCCCAAATCTACTTAAAACCTTGACCAAAATGCCAAGGGGGTAAAATTTTATTCAAATTCAAAAATGGGACTTACAAGGTTACATATTGAAGTCTTATGTAGAACTTAGAATAAGAAGCCAAATTCAAGGTAGATCCATGTACTAATATTTTCTACAAACTAGCTAGTTTGCATTGCCATGTGTGAATTAGTTAAATACAACCTTGCAGGAACTGAAAGTGCACACATACTAACTAGTCAGTTCACACAATGACAATGCAAACTACAAGTTTATATCATCCACAAAGAATAAACAACAGAGAACTGAATAAATAATTCACACAGAACTACAGAATTTACGCTGAAGTACTTACTATATGAACGTTTCATGTTCCTGCAGAACTTACTGGCACAACGACATCGAAATGCATTCGCAAGATGATCATGGTCATCGAAATCAATACCATAATCCTGCAAACACATTCCTTAAGGCTTTTGAATATAAAGCCAATAAAAAATCTCAGGGAGAAACTTATACATAATAAAAAAAGACAAGTGCTACATAGGTTGACATGAAGAATGAGATAGAGCTATAACAATGCAAGTAAAAAAATGAGTGCACACGTGCTTCTGCACCAAAAAATTTGCAACAGATCAGTTTAGCTATTTCTTCTATTTTTTAGTTCACTTTTGGGGAAGGTGCATGAGCTTACAATAAGGGAGAATTTGAGATGGCTCTTCCACCAACAACATAGAATTTAGGGGGAGTTGGTAATCTACTTTTATTACTGACATTACCATATTTGGTTTGTCAAGTAATAAAAACTTTTGGTAATTTTATATTTACCAAGGTGATGTAACACAGAATATATGAGTAATCTAATTACCACATCTACCTTAATTACTAAATGACTACCAGGCTAATTTTAATTTTGTCATAATTTTATACTTCTTTATTAAATTTTTACAATAAAAATATACTCATTTTCAATTAAAATAACTAACTTGAAGAATATTTTGGATAAATATATTTACAATAAAATGATAACTCGATAAATAATTTAATTAATTTAACATTTTAACAAAATACTTTAGAAAATACACAAAACAAATATTTTAACATTAGACATGATAGTTTTAACCAAATACAATACTAATTTATACTCATTCATCTTTTTAAAGCATTTAAGTAACATAATATCCCAGTATTCCTTTTTTATTGTATTATTGTCAATTAAACACAATAATTATTTATACATGTCAATTTTACCAAACATAGTAATAATTTATACCCAATAATCTTTCAATTAATTTATATTTGTAGTAATTTTTTCATTTTTTGTAATAAAAGATTACCCAAACCAAACACACCCTTATTGTTTTAGCCATTATTCCTTCTAGTTTTTAACAACACTCATTCACACTGGCCATTAAAAATATTGTTCCTTGTTCAAAAGAAAAAAAAAGCATGCTTGAAAAAGAATGACAGGCACAATTCCATAGGAAAAACGGCATAGCCTTGAAGTTTAAAGTCTTCACAAAACAACTAAACTTATAAACAAGCCTACTCACCCATGTTAGCTCCTCAAATGCATCCACATCTCTTGTTGTGAAAAATGCAAGCTGCATAACAGGTGAATAGACTATTCTGAGTCACTGTATCAATAAAACCAGTATCAGCAACAAAAAACAAAATATTAAGCATGAAGGTGGAGCTTCTAATAGGCTTTACATGATAGTAATGGTGCTCAGGACTCTCCATTTCAACTGGAATCTCAATCAAGTTTGCATCAAAGCATCTACCAACACAAAAAAACAAAAAAAAAACCTAAACAACTCACTAGATGCTCCAAAAAAGTAAATCCACAGAATATACTACATTTGGAATAGGAAGAAACCTGTGACATTTACGAAAAACATTAGTAATGTAAGGACAATTACCTATGATTTAAGAACCTGGCAACATTTCCATAGCACGTGGCATCCAAACAGAGAGCTTCCTCATCTTTTGGAACACCTTCCGAAGGCCAATATGCATCCAGTAGAACTGGACAGTTATGGCTCTGGGAGTTCCTCTCATACAACTCTGTGATGGTTACAATTTCTCCAACAAACTCACATACAAAAGCACCTTTTTGCAGCTTCTCAAGAGTTCTAAGTCCCCACCCCTTTCCATTAGGTGTAAAAAACACCTAAGATGAAAAGAAATTAGTTAATAAATACACATGTAACCAAATCAATATGAATAAGTAATGGTTGTTCAGTGTCACTACAACTCCAATTTTAAGAGAACCAGTTAATGAGCAATCCATGAAACATTTTCAATAATTTTAGCTAATACAAGTGCTAGACATAAAAACAAGTGGCAAAACTTTGAGACGGAGATAAAACCTGCAGTTTGCATCTTATGCCACGCTGCACCACACGATTGCCACACTGTCTGTGACAGCCACATTTACTCCAACATTCTTTTATAATATTTCTCTTCAAGTGACCCTTACATGGTTCTATAATACTCTCATTTCTTGATCTTTCAAGTGGGCAATATCTACAAGTCAATAGGCATTGCTGTTGTGGATCCCGCGTCATTGAGATCCACTCATCTAGAAACTCCTCCTTGAGAAGGCCTTCTGATGTGTATACATAATTCCCACTTTGGTGGGCACAAGCACAAGCTACTGCTGATGATAGACAATCACCAAAACAAGAACAACAGTTCTCATCACCAATGCGATAAAGAGAGACATTCACACGAGCATTTTGGAATACTAAATTATGGGATATGTAGTGGAACGGGGGTAAACGCTCATTGTTTATTTCATTAATCCAAGGAATTACAACTCCTTCTTCCCCTTTAGCTATGTCTTTGACATCATTTAAAACCCTTAATTCATCACCATTTAACTGACACCGTGCAACTACAACCAAACTAGATGAATTAGAAAATTCAGAATCCTTCAGTTCTTGTTTCTTATCTCTTTCAGCTGCACCATTCATAGAAGAAGACATGTACATATTTTCTTTGCTATCCCCAAAAAGAAGAGCGTCCTGAGCAGTAGATTTCCTCAATTGATCAAGAGGTGGCATCACAGTTACCCTTCCCTGCGATTCAGGAGATGAATTAGTTGCCAATTCCAAGAAGCACTCACACACATCTTTCATCAGATTCATGAAAGAAAAACTAGGGTCAATGATCTTAAATGATCGAAGACACCTCTGTTCCATCAATTCTCTTAGTTCATCTAGAGTAGGCATATGAAAATTTGGACTTCCAACAGCAGGATTGCAGCTCAAAGAAATCTTCACCTCTCCCATGGTCGTAGATGATATCTCTAAGGAAGGGTGAGATCCTTCAGGAACATTAGCAAGCTGACAATTAGAACTCCTCTCAGTCCATGAAGCTAGATCCTCACTACTTCTATATTCTCCTCCAACATGTAGGGCTGGATGAGACTCCAGCCCAACTGGCTCATCCACTGAAACATTTCCACTAGATGAATTTCTTATGCCTAATGAACCTGTGAAATTAACAGAAATCAAACTCTAGTTATGAGAAAAGCATCATTTGGAATTTGCACATAAAGTTCAAGGTTTTGGATGAGAAAGAGTGTGATCAATCACAAAATAACTAAACCATCACCAAGTACATGTGGATCTCAAAGCATAAATATTGTCATATTATGTTCAAACTCATTATTTTCTTTCCTATATATAATTAACAACATTAGTTTAATTGAAAAAATGCCAGTATTAGATCAGCATGCAGATATACAGTAGCAGAAGCAGAAGCAGAATTGCATCCTAGAAGCACAAGTAAACCCAACTCAAAGAGCACAGAACTGCATAATTTAATGGAGAGCACCTACTGCGATATAACTCAAATGTCAATTCTAATTCAAAGATAGAATAAGATGGAGAAACTATTAAAAAAGAAATATATAGCAAAAGGATAAGGTAAAATATACATGTATTAAAAGCACCTGGATGGATCACTGTGATTGGATACTCATAGTATGGTCTGTCATCAGTAAAGGGCTCATCTTTTGGCTTGATCAATGATTGAGAATTAGACACCTTCTTAGGCGAAATAACTTTTCCTTCAACTGTGGGATCACAAATGTGAACTCCATGAGATGCTTGCTCAGAAATACATCTGTTCTCTGCAGAAGCAATCATAGGCAAGACAGGTTCCTTTCCTTTGTAAGTAAGACACGATGTGTCTGCCCTTACACTTCCAGTACTGAATTGTAGAGCCTTTGTCTTCTCTTGGGACTGCTGTTGCATAGCAGTGGAAGGTAGTTCACCTTCTTCCACTTTTGGTCTTTTTAATAAAACTCCTCCTGACACTGGGCTGGAGTTGCTGACAGAAGGTGTAGTTGGCACTTCTTGGCCTCTACGCAAGCGCTTTAAGGGGCGTAAAGGCTCAACATCAGCAAGTGGTTCATCCTCAAAATTTTCTTCTTGCTAGTCAACATAATTAAAAAAAAAAAGCATGTCAGTAGAAAAATCACAGGATCAAAATGGAAACTAGAATATAAACCCAGTGAAAGCAAGAGAAACAGGTTGCATACATCGAAATTTTTAGCTTTCCTCTGTTCGGAAACCTGTAGATTATATTCGAACATAAGAAAGAAAGTTAGAGGAAAAAGGACATGAAAAGAGGAGACAAACATCACAACTAAACCATAAATGAAAAAGAAAGGAAGATGAACCATAGCATCCTCCTCCTCAAAAATAGCATCAGCAAAAGCTCTATAATTTTCTTCTTCAATAAGTTCCCAATTTCTCTCATACAGTTTCAACAGTTTCTTCAATACAGGTTTGGCTTTGTTTTCACTAATTCCAATGGCCCTCATAGCCTTGAAAGCCTTCAAAACTCTAGGATCAGGTGCCATAATAGATGAAGAACAAGTTGCGTCTACTATAAGTACCAAGTGAACCTACATATAATGCAATTTCAATAATAAAAAAGCTACAAACAGGAAATTTCAAATGAAATCAGATTCTCACAATTCACTCAGAAAGGCAAGAACTAAAAAGAATAAAATAAAAAGATAAATCAACAAGGGCAAGATTAGATCTTTTTTTATACCAAAATATATGTAAATGCATGCATATAGTTTCCTTAAGAGCAATAATGTAAATTCCAGAAAAGATTTGAATTAGAATGTCACTTATTTCTATGACATCACTCTTATAAAAATATTTCCACATCATAACAATTTCTAAATTCCTCATAAATAATAAATTCAATAAATTAAACATTTTCCGAGTCTCTTATAATATTATATTATATTATATTATATTATATTATATTATATATATATATATATCATAATTCATGAATCGTTATCTCTAAACATCAAGATCCTCGACCTTTTTACTCGCCTCAGTTTTGTTTTATTCCATAACTTCTACTGATTCAAAAAAAAGCATTCTGCAGAATGATGGGGATAAGGAGTGAGCTAACCCCTCGGTAAATAAAAACAAACATAATATATAAAACACAAATTTCAGACTTAGTCTTAGTCATGTAATGTCACTTGTATCCCCAGTGACCCAGTTGTATTATTACTCATATTCAATGTAAGTCTGCAGACTTTTCATCATTCATATTAGTATTCATTTTCACTATAAGTCCACAGACTTTTCATCATTCATATTTATCACAGGTTTGCAGACCTTTGATCATTCATCATATGTCCCAAGATGCCTTATGATCAGGTCATATTTATCTATTCATAAATTCATCAAATTCTTATCTTTACTACAAACATTCGGCAAAACATATCTTATAAAACTTTTATTACTTGAGACCCATATAAAATAATATAAGCTTTTTTAGAAAATACATCTCAAAATATTTTATATTAAATTTGGCTGCTCCATTAAAATTAAAAAAAAAATCAGTAGCTTTTATGTAATAATAACATGATAAAACATTTTGTTCTTAAAATTTTAGTATTCTTAAACAAAAAGGATTTAATCAAAATAGCATAGAAATTAGATTTTTCATAAATTAAATATTAGTAACAACTCATCATATAATAACTTCATAACATGGTTCATCTATCCCCATATAATGCATTTCATATAATAGTTCATTATATAAACATAATATATACAACATTCATTACACATTACATAAGCTTTTATTTATCTCAAAAGTAGACAATTTATAAACTAAGTCTTTAACTGTCCAAGGAGATTCAATTATCCTCCTGTTATCCTAACAATAATAAATCAAACTTAGTACCATCAAATTTTAATTTTAGAAGTATCCTCTAATGGTCTACAAACCCTTCAAATCATAACCCTAATGACAAATCATGACAAACTCAATTAAAACCGACTATGCATAAGCACACCCTTCACTGGATGGTTACTGTTCTACGATCTTTAATGATTTTTTCACTCGGCATAAATTCATGAAATTTGGATACATTCATATTTAACAAAAATTTTCAAAAATAAACGGTTAAATTAGCTTTTCAAAATGTTAAATAAAATCAAGGTATCAGCATTGTGCAGAATTCATACTCTTTACTAAACAACCTCTATTACTTTATTTTTAATAAAAGGCATAAAAGAACAGCTCCAAAAGACTTTGTAAATAGAATTGAATTCAATTTCTTATTCAAAATGTTCAACAAAATCAAAATATCAAACTGTCCAAAATTCAGAATGATATAACTATTCTCAGAAAATTAGAAAATTGATATAACTGAAAAGACATAATAAAATCTCCAAATGCGATAGAATTCGGTTACTTAATCAAAACATTCAACAAAGTCAGAATATCAAAATGTCTAAAATTCAAAATCATTACTAGACAGTCCCTATTCTAAGACTTTAAATAATTTATGTAACTATCAGAAAACTATGATATTTTGATATAATTGAAAGACATAAAATAAAATCTTCAGAAAAAAATTCAAATACGATTGAATTCAATTACTTAATATAAAATTCAATAAAGTTAGAATGTCAAATTGTCTAGAATTCAAAATCTTCACTGGTCAGTCCATGTTCTAAGATTTTTAATAATTTATATAGCTATAAAAAATCTATGAAATTTTGATAGAATTGAAAAGTCATAGAATAGAATCTCTAGAAAAATTTTCAAATATAATTGAATTAAATTTCTCAATCAAAAGGTTCAACAAAGTTGGATCATCAAATTGTCCAGAATTCAAACTATTTATTGGACAGTCCTGTTTCAACAAATTTTAATAATTCTTAAACTCATCAAAAAAATTACAAAATTTTTATAAGATTTAATAGACAAATTAATAAACCTCTTTAAAAATTTTCGAATAGAAATTAATTCTATTTAAATTCCAAAATGTTTAACAAAGTCATAATATCAAACTGTTCAGAATTCAAACTTTTTACAAGACAGTCTTTACTGTACAATTTTCAGTAATTTCTAAACTCATCAGAAAATCATGAAACTTTTATATCATTCAATAAAGATATGAATGAACCTTCAGGAAAATTTTTGAATAGAAATCAATTCAATTTCATTTTCAAAAATTCAACAAAGTCAGAATATAAATGTTGTCCAGAATTTTAGTTTCTAACGTGTACAAGAACAATTTTACCTGTAATACTATTCTAATGCAATTAAAAACTAAATCATCAATAATTAAATGAAAGAAATCAAAATTCTTAAAATTTAACGTATTTCTATAAAAGAAAAGGGAAAAGTTCTTGAACTTACTCAGATTCAAGACTTCTTAATGAATTGACACAAGACTTCCACCTTCCCTGCTTCAATTGCAAATTCTAACAATATTTTGGGTATTGTAATGGGATGGAAACTCCTTCTTAGGTTTGTTTATTGATGAGATAAGGATAAATATAATTTAAAGATCCCTTTTTATCATAGTATCTCATTATCTCCTTATTTATCTATTATTATCTCTTTCTTTAAGAAAAAACACTATATAGAACAAATTATATGTTTGTCTTGTCACAATACAAGTTCTGATGAATATTTTTCCAAAACGCAAAGACATTTGTATATGAAAGTAATTTCCTGGAATAAATCACAACCCTTCAATTACATAAGAGATATAATGCATCTCAATTGAGAACCGAACTGCAGCTAATCTTACCAAGTCAAGTTCACGAAGATTGACTCACACAAGCACAACCTGAAACCACCCAAAAACATAAATACTAAGAAAATACATAAACACGGAAATTTCTCGTTGCCGCCCAGAAATAATTAAGAGGAAAAAAAAACTAAATTATTGTATCTTGATAAGAAAATCATTAATCTTCCGAGGACATTACTTCAAAGTCCACCCAAACTAATAACAAAATAAAACCCTAGCACTGAATTTTAATTCAGACTCTATTGACCGAAGATGCCAACCGTAATAATACAACAGCTAAGTTTTCTTCTGGGCAACAAAACTGAAAGACTATCACGAAACGAGCAAATGCAGTAATCCCTTAAAAAACCTAAAACAAGATGGAAGCTAACATACAAATGCAAAGGTTGAGTTTCAGCAAAAATCGCACAAAAAGTGCTTTCAAAATCCAAAAAGGAAAAACATTTCCTTGCACAAACGCTTGAAAACAACAAGTGCAAACAACATTTAGTGCTCTCGAGAAACAAAAACAAACCTGCATTTCTGTGACTTCCATCAGAGTGAGTGCGGGTGTGGAATAGGACACTGAAGCAAACAACCAGTGAAAAAACGGGTTTCCCTTATTTTAGAGCGAGAGCCGGAGCGAGTACTTGAATAGTTGAAATTTACTGCAAGCAGCACGCTAGATAAGCGCGTGGAACAAAAGTCAGTAGTTGTGTCATGTCAGCACTCGTTAACCAGCGACTTCGATGGAAGTTCGCATAGAAATATTAGAATTAAAAAGGATGAACAAAAATTACAATTCAATTCTTTTGTATTGAAGTTGTTTTGCCACCTCGAATTTTGAATAAAATTTCAATTATCAAATTTGTTTACATTTACACTAGCAAGGCAGATTTTAACCCTTATTTTTTTTTTATCTAATCCTATATTAATCAGCTAAGTTTACATAATTGTTAATTGTATGTTTTTCCATTATCAATATATGAAAATAAAAATGAACTTTCCCTTTACTTTTTCAAGTTTTAAGGTGTATAAGCCAACGACCATAATACTACATATTTAATACATTAAACATTAATCATTTAAAAAAAAAAAAAACTGAGAAAGAAAATCTCAATTTATATCATACATAAGATAAACTTTAATAAAAAAATCATTTTCTAATAAAATTTTACTAAATACTATTATATTCTATTATCATTGTCACACAATAACTGTTATCATTAATCATCACTATTGATTTCATAATTTATACACCAATTCATTGTCACAACTCACAATCTATTGAAGAGATGAGAAGAAAAGGAATTAGATACCAAAAAGACAATGAATTAAGTTTAATCATATAAGAAGATGAAAGAGAATTGCCAGAAAAAGCGTATTACCCACATGTTTGTTGCTAGCTATGAGAAAAGAAAGAATAAAAGATAGACACACAACTTCAGTTACAGATAGTTGAAGGAGAGGTATATAATGACAAAGATGAACACATAAAATATAGTGAACGAGAAAGCAGAAATGCTCAAAAGGCTGATACTGAAGTCAAGGCTAAAATCGAAGTGAGGAAACTGATCAATGATACCGAACTATTGGATCATTTCTTGAAACTCATGGTAAGGAAAGTAACTCCAAGGAGACAAAAGATGTTTCGAAGAAAGCAAAACGCTGCAGAGCAATGGATTACTAGTTAGAGTGCCAAATTGGTTAATGTTCAAAAAATGACCAAAGTTTAGGATCCTTATCGGAATCCACCGCCGCTATTACCACATCTCCACACCACCGCCCACCGTCGCCGCCAACTCCGTATCATTGCTAAAGCCAACAAGATCCCCACACTTATAACAAATACAACAAATTTTGGGTACAAAATTTTTCAATTAAAAGAGTAGAAGAAATTTTTCAATACAAAAAATGAAAATAGTAGAAAAAGGGAATAATAAAAATAAAAAAAAAAGAATTACCGAAGAAAGAAAAGAGTGGAAAGAAAAAAGAAAAAATTGCGAGTTTCTAACAAATTAATTGAAATGAGAGAAAAAAAAAAAAAAGAAAGAAAGCAAAAGGAAAAAAAAAACTAAATTTTAAAGATATAATTAATATTAATCTTATAATATAATTTTGTAAACTAACGAAAATTACTTTTCACCAATTAAAACTAACATTGAAAATTAACAAAAGTGAAAAATAGTGTTTTTAAAGCTCAAAAGCGAGGCGTCATTTAGGGGAAAAAAAAAAAAAAAAAAGCTGAGAAATATTTGTTTGCAACGAAAAATATAAGCAAATGTTAGCCATCGTCCTGAACGTGGCAGTTCCAGAAAAATATAGCCATTCAATTCGCCTATGAAACCAAACTTCCCTCAACATCAGGAAAGCAAGTTTTGAGTCACTAAGCCAACCGCAAAACCTAATGTAATCTAAAAATAAACTAAATTTTGTTGCTTTATGATTATGTCATCTGAAATTAACTAAACCGCTTAGTCAGTTTCATCACGGTACAACCGGAATTTTACATGATCTAAAATTGAGAGTAAGAATTGCAAAACTGAGCACATCAAAACTATACATCGATTGTGCCTCGTTTCAAGATTGGTGGTCCTAACTTTGACTTGATGTTTTCCCGTCGCTTGTGACTGCAACAACATACATGATGAAACAGCGTCAGAATACATCTCACTATTTTTATCACAGAGGAAGATAACCATGTGAAAATGACTCTGTTGAAGAAATCAACTAAAACCTTATTTACTGAGGGTCTAGTGAGCTGCCTACATAGAATATTTAGCATCTGTGACATATTGTGAGTAAAAACCATGCATTTGCGGATTCAATTCAAGAGATATTCTAAGAACATATATCTGTTCAATTTTTTGCAATTATGTAGCTTTTTTGTGGTGTTTACCTTCTTCTTTTATCTCTTTAATCATAGCAATGATGATATTACTCATGACTTCAATAGCTCGAGAAGTTTCTGCAGCATCAAGATCTCGTTGCACAGCAATAGTCACTAGAGAGGCATCTGATTCGAGGCCCTGTGACCCATCAGGCATTATTGCAAAACCTGATGGTTTTAAGGATTTAGTGATCAAAGATGACGACAAAGCAGCATTGATGTGTGATTGGGTTACTGGTGATGAAATAACAAAGGAACAAAATTCCTCTTTTGAAGCCTCTTGTAACATGTATTCACAACACTGCCAAGTAAAAACCTTCCCATGTGAGCTAACTTTTACACTATGACCAACCAAAAGAATGAATCAGTGAGAGAAAGTGAAAAGTTAAAACCTCCGTGGACTCATTTTGAGGAACTACTTTCCTATGTAAAGTAATACAGTTACTATCATCTTCTGCCACAAGCCTAATAACTTCTTCAGGTTCTTTGGCATTTAACAAACTAGGCCACTGCAACAAGCATTACATCCATTAGCAGTTCATATAGAATGAATCCAGAAATTTTACAAAAACATTTTATTGAGTTGTGAAGTTGCAGTTACCTGCAATTCAAGATTCCTTTTGACCAGAAAATCGAAAACCCTGTGGGGTTTTACTGGCACACGAAAGCTAGTCAATCCAACATAACTGTTGTAGCCCTGCGTATGTGAATTGAATATGGCTTTATCCCACAAAATCCTCACCCCTTGGTCTGATATAATATCCCATTTATATCCATTTGGAGCTTCACTAACACAACTAAAATAGATTATCTCCATGCAGTCAGTCAATTTCAGCATAATAGCTTGAGCTACACAACCCACAATTTTAGCATGTGTTAATTTCAAAAGTCTTGAAACTTTCAGAATAAATACAGCACAATTCTAAAATATAAAGGACCTAATGTATCCCAACAGTCCAAGACAACATGATAACCACAAAAAGAGTCATACTTGTGCCTTTTAACATTTGATACAGCCAACATTACTTCTTAATTCTAGCTCATGTTAAAGATTATGCAATTCTCAGAAATACTTCCATAACTTATTAACTAGAATGTGAATAATGCTGAGAAAGAAAATGAACTCTGCAGCCATGCTTAGTACTTCAATAACCTTACGTTAATAAAGTTATTAATCAGTAAACTCTTGTCAAGCATTAAAAATAGTAAGTAATAAATATGTGCAATTAAGATAAGTGAAACACAAGTAAATTTCAAAATAAGTAAACAAATGCAAACCATAAATCAGGTAGGAAGAACATAGTAAAAGGTTTAAAAATCTTGACCATGATATCTGATACAAAAAATGACATGAAAAACTAGATGCGAAGAGAATGCAATCCAATCACTGAAACTTAACGGATTACTTAGTTACTGACACCCAATTAGTACCTGATCCGCTAAGGCAATACCAGATCATTACCCAATTTAAGAGCAAAAAGTAGACTGCGAGTTGTAGAAAAAAGTGGGATTCTCAATGTACTTTGAGTTAATTTGTGCAGAATAACACCATTTGTTTTCAATAAAAATGAAGAATTGGGAATTATATTATTTCCACCCTTTAGTAAATAATTCATCAACCAAATTTGACCTTCTATAACATATATTGAAGTAACATATATGAAAGTGAGTAAATTGTATATTATTGTCTCCTTCCAGATATCTAAAACCGACATGGACTGAAAAATCAAATACCTTGGTTGGCCACTTGCATCTTAAGATTGGTAAATAAACTAACACTTCGCTTCAACCTCTGTAGAAATGCACTAACCCATCGCTTTGCACAGAATGCCAGGTTTGAATTTACCATAGTTGAGAATATATTGTTTTGATCTAGACACGTCTTCACTTCCACACTCTCAATCCAAATAACCTGCTTGAGTTAAATAAACTAACAAGTTGTGAAAAAACTAAATTTGCGGATAACAAACACAATAGAGTAGCCCTTGTAAAAGTAGAACAAAACTACAGAGAGAAAATGTTTTAATAGAAAAATCCAAGGATAAGTTATGCAGTAGATTAGACCTTTTATAAAAAATATATATATATATTTCAAAGTGCAAAGATATTATATAAAATTAATATATTACACTAACCTCACAAGAATCACCATGCATCCTGATTATCATCCCAGAAGGCCTCCGTCGATTATTCATAGTAGAGTAAGGTGTGTGAAGAAAATAATCTTCTGATAAATCAACAATCACCCACAAACCTGGCGGGATCATCTTTAGGCATCTCAAGAAACGGAATTGCCTTGTTGGCACAAAAGGTGTTGGTAATTGGAATTCAACATCAACCTAAAAATATATCGATGAAAATCACTTTCAAACTATATGGAACAGTAGGTGAGCTAATCGCAGTAAATCAGATTTTGATTAAATAAGTCTAAAAGGAGCCACCAAACATAACAACAATATTGTTATCTCATCCTAGAAATAGTGATATGATTGGAGGGAAACTGATTGGTCAAAATTGTAAAATGTGCCCTTGAAAAATTACCATTGAATAGAATGTCCTGGAATTATCATCATCCAACCACTGGAAAACACCAGTAGGAGCATGGCTTGATCCTTCGAGCACAATGTTAGGCAAAAGTGAAGGCCACTGACTCTGTAAAGATTTTCATGAAGAGCAATATTCCTAATAAAAATATAATGGGAAAAAGAAGAAAGAACTATAAACTCAACTTCTCTTGTTGGGTCTACAAAATGAAAATTAACACACTTGCCATATTCAAAGATATAATCACATTCACAGTGGTCACAATTGTTTCATATTTCAAATTTCATTCTTCATTAAACTTGCTAGCCAAAGAGTTAACAAGGGCCATGCAATTGTTTGTGAAAAAAAGAAAAAAAAGAAGTTTTAACTGTGAACAATTTAGAAGATGAGGAGTTTGAGCATTTCCTGATATGAGATTAAGTGAACTGTAAAGGGTAAAACTGGAATTTAAGCAGTCATAAATTTCAGCCAAATCTCAATGGCTCAAATTCTAAAGAATTTCAAAGTATACGGACTAGATTACATAATTCCTGCACATTTCAATTCATAAAATTCATTTGCAAGCACTGATTAAAGTATCTTCTAATGCAAAATAATTTACAAATTATCTTAAAAGAGTTTCTTCCCTACATGCTTGGATAATCTTCAATGACACATAATAAATATATTCAAATTTCAGTGCTGGAGGTCCTATCAACCATTTACACTAGAATAATGTTGTATTACGTACACTCATCTCTGGAATTTCACAATAACATGGGCATACCCATCCATGATGTGATGCCAAGCAACAAAAATGGAGAAATTCATACTACGAAGAAACAGAAGTGACCATTTTCTATGGTCATCTAATTTCTACTGTTTTCATTATGGGATAGTCAATCAAATATCATAAGCCAGGATAAACAATCACCTTCAAGCTTGTACTTATTTGGCCTATACAGTTTATAAAGGGTGGCATAGGGCTGGACATAAGGCCTTACCGGTTCCATTAAGATGGTAATCAATTTTCCTGGAGAAATTGGAAGAAAAGCACTTTCAATGGAACACTCAACTCTCATTCCAGATGGAGGTGAACTTCGGAATATAGAAAGGAAATCTTCAACTGAACCAACTGCTGGTGTTCCAACAACCCAAGTCTTTGCTTCATAAGCCATTGTCATGAGTTCCTTGTAAGCTGCCTTGACAAAATTATTTGCCTCTTGTAGTTGTAGGAACTCACTGTTCATTAATGTGCTTTTTATATTGAGAGACATAACAATAGTTTGAGTTGCACACTGAATGTTATAGCAAGTGGAGCTATTGGTCTGCTATGAAATATTCTCGAAAGATAGTCCAAACCCTGCTAGATAGTGAAACTTTTGATTAAAGAAGTAACCAAAAGATCAACTGCAAAGAGCTAAACAATTGAGCTATGATATAAACATAGACAACATGATGTCTTAGACCAGCTGACAATTGTAAATTGCACTCTCCTTTTCAGTATTGGCTCCAATTATCAAGATGATAATCGATAACTGATCCTAGTCCAATCCATTCTGCCCCAAGTAAATTGACTGATGCTAATAATTATCTCTAGACATACAATTCTTACATAGTTCCTTTTCATAATCAATATCTGTAAACAAAAGAACCAACTTAAGGAATTAACAACTGTAGTCAGTCTTGCAAAACAAGATAAGGCATAGTTCAACTCATGGAACAGTGTATAAACTTTGCAGCAGATTGCAAAAAAAATTCTAAATAATCAAACCAAACCTGTCCATGCAATGAATATTTTTTACCCTTTTATACGATGAAAAGACTAATTGTGGCCAAGAAATTAAAATGTGTTTAGCATGCAAGTCAGTAGAACTATCATTGATCAACAATATCAAGAACAATAGGACTTAACTTTGTAATGTTGGGCCAATTTTCACACATGCTGATCTGAATTGATTATGGCTATTAATATATAAAGGTCAATCATATTTTAGTGAAATAATTTTGAATTTTTCAGCTGATATTATCAATATATCTGAGATTGAAATCAATTTAATTAAACCTATTCTACAGTTGTCAGATTGGTCAATAAAAACCTAGAAAATCTTAACAAATCACAACTCAAAATTGATCAACGAAAACAATACAAAAAGTCTCAAAAACATTCACGTCCTTATCAAATCAAAGAAATCAGAGATCACTTTTCCAAGAAGATCAATACCACTAACTAAAAAAATAAAATAAAAGCAAAAAAAGTTAACAAGAACCACAATCATAAACCCTAAGGAATAATCAAAATCAAGACTAAAAATGATCAGTTGACAACCCAAAAAAACTTGGGAAAAGAGAGAAGAGAATATAAATATTAGTATAAATGGACCTTCTCGAGATGATTTTCAGTCAAATTGAATAACCAATTGTGAAGAGAGAGATTGGTTTGGAGTTACAGTTGGTTTCTTTCTCTGTTTCCCGCCGTGTGAAAATTTTGAGTGACGTGCTCTTGGCGTTAACATTCTCCATTATATAGACTACGGGCACGAGCAATGCACGTGAGCTTGACAACCGCCTCAGTATTAAGTAGTTTTAATAATTCAAGTTTTTTGGACATCCACCTGCTCGAATGCTTAAGAGCTCTTTTCCATTCCATAAAATTTAGAGACCGTTCTTTTAATAATTAACTTTTGGCCAAAAGACTTAATCCCACCGAAGGTTTTTTAAACAGTATACTCCTACTTAACCATTTTTAAAAAGTTAAATATTTATTTATTAATTATTTTTTAAAATTTTATTAATTTTTTTATAAAATAATTAAAATAATTTTTATTTAAAAAATAAATAATATTAATATTAAAATTTTTATTATAAAAATAATATTAATAAAATTAAAATTTAATAAAATTAATAAAAAAAATTTCAAAAACATTGATCATAAAAAATCTAACTAGATAACCAAAAATGATCATCTAATCATCTCTATTATTAAAAATGCTCTAAAATGACCGATATCTTGAAACCAACGATTTTTTACCATCCTTTGGCCGCTTCCACTAAATCTATGATGATCAAATTCGACTATCAATCGAACTAAATAATTATGATTAGATTTTCAATGATCACTATTGTCTAACAGTGGTAGAGACACATTTTTTTAATTTATTTTATTATTAATATTTAAGAATTAACTATTAAATTTAACTATTAATTTTAATTAATAAATAAATACCTAGTTTTTTAAAAAATTAATATATTAGATTTTGTTATTTAGAAAAACCTTGCATGGGAGTAAGTCTCTTTGGCCTTAATTTTTATGCTTTAATATTTAATGAAATGACCTTTATATTGACATTAAAGTTACTATCTTCTTTTGTTTTAATATTGAAATGATAAAGAATTCGTTAAAACAATATTAGAAGGAGCTGGTGAGAAGCGTCGAAGACTTTTGGAGGTTGTAGAGGAAATTGTTGGAAAAAAAAAAAAAAAAGATGAATTAGGCAAAAGCTTTGATTGATTTGGATTAATCACAATTGCAATAGACATGGCAAAAGGTTGATAAAATTTGTTGATAAAATTTGTTAAATTTTGTATAAACTTGATAAAAAAGACAAAAATATCATGTGTGTTTGGTGAAATTGAATAACAATTATTTACCAAAAAAAATTTGAATAACAATTTTTCCTTAAAAATTTAAAAACCTCTATGCATCTCCATTAATAATTATAAGAAGGCCAAAGGAATTTTCCCACCCATAGTTTGAGGCTGGGACAAATTCCCACCCGCTTAAGTTTAAAAGCCCGAAGTCCCACCCATTACCTATTTTTTTATTATTATTTTTATTAAAATTACTAAATTACCCTTTTAAAAATTAAAAATTTATAATAAAAATATAAAATAATTTTTAAATAATATAAAATATTAAAAAATTCAAAAAAATTTTAAAAAAATTCAAAAAAATTTTAAAAAAAATTTGGAAATTCCAAAAACCA